>PVJX010003437.1:0-29553 GCA_004027295.1 Dolichotis patagonum | reverse complement strand
TTCTGTTTTTTGTTTTTTCTCTTTAAAGAAAATTAAAAAAAAAAAAAGTAATCCTTTGTCTGAGGAACAGCTGGCAAAAATTTTCCCCACATTGTGGGTTGTCTCTTTACTCTGTTGGTGGTTTCTCTTGCTGTGCAAAAGCTTTTCAGTAGGGTAAGATCCCATTTGTTGATTCTTTGTGATAATTCCTGTGTAACTGGGTTTTGTTCATAGTCTTTGCCTACACCAATGTCTTCAAGAGTTTTAGATACTTTATCTTCCAGCAGATTTAATGTTTCTGTTTTAATATTAAGATATTTGATCCATTCTGATTTTAGATTAGTGCATGGTGAAAGATATGGGTCCAATTTTAATCTTTAGCATGTGTAGAGTCAGTTTTCCCAGCACCATTTATTAAAGAGGCTATCTTTCTTCCAGTGAATATTTGGCTCCTTTGTCAAACATAAGGTGACATAGTGTGTCTGGAGTTGTTTCTGCATCTTCTAATCTGTTCCATTGATCTTCAGGTCTGTTTTTTTTTTTTTTTTTGACAATCCCACACTGTTTTTTTTTTTTTTTTTTTTAATCACAGTAGCTTTATAGTATAATTTCAAGTCAGGGATTGTGATGTCCCATCTTGACTTTGTTGCCCAGGATTGCCTTTGCTATTCTAGGTCTCTTCTGGTTCTAGATGAATTTTATGATTGTTTTCTCTAATTCTGTGAGATATGCTATTGGAATTTTGACTGGGATTGCACTGAATCTGTATAACAGTTTTGCAAGTATTTTCATTATATTGGTTTTTCCTAAGAGCATGGGATATTGCTTCATTTTCTAATATCCTCATCAATCTTCTTTTTCAGAGTACTGTAGTTTTCAATATAGATTCACATCATGTTAATCACATAAGATCCTTGATTTATGACATCAGTGGAAATAAGAATAGGGGTAAGGGGTACAGGTCACTTTCCTATCAAGTCTGTCTTTTTCCCTAACTGGCTGCATTGTATTCTTTAGCCAAGTAACATAAACACTTGCTACCAGCCATTGGAGATATATATATATATATATATATATATATATATATATATATATATATAGTATAGAGACAGACCGATGACTTGGTGGTGCAGGACTGTAATTCAGGAAGCTAAGGCAGAAGGATCACAGACTTGCGGCTAGTCTGGGCAATTCAGTGAAATCCTGTATCAAAAAATAAAAATAGCTAGGCTGAAGCTCAGTGGTACAGCGCCTGACTGATTTCAATCACCAAAATGGGCCAAGAGGACAACACAGGAAACAATATTAGTAGTACTTACATATATGTAGTCATGATTTTCAGTATTCACACTTGCATTCCTTCAGATCTATATGCTACAATTTAGTCTAAAAATACTTAACTGGAAACTTGAATTTTCATATGAATTTTCATAGTGCAAGAACAAATATGATTGACTCAAAGGCAGGAAGTTAATGTAATTTGTACTTACCTTAAATTGTGCAGGTTTTTAAATAATCCAATTTACTAGATCCTATTTGCTATTTACAAATCATGTGTAGGAGATGGATTGCCCTTTGTATATCTATATATTTATATCTATATATCTTTTTCTTTTTTTCCACACACCAGTCTCAATAGTAGCACGGCTTTTTTTTTTTTTTGTCTTTTTGAGACAGGTTCTCACTGTGCTGTTCAGGCTGGCCTTGGGCTCACTTTGTAGCCCAGGCTGGTCTCGAACTTGCAAGGATCCTCCTGCCTCAGCCTTCCTAGTGCTGCGATTACAGCCGTGCACCACCTTGCTAGGCCAGTAGCAGGATTTTGACAGCCAGTTTCAGATTGCTCATGCAAGGCAGCACTAACAACTTCATTTTCACAGATTGGAAAGCTTGAATAAAAACTTGACTATGAAAATCCCAAACACAGTTTCCTCCTCTGCCTTTGACTTTACTTTTTTGGTTTTTTGAGGCAGGATCTTGCTATGTAGTCCAGGCTGGCCTGGAACGCTCATCAATTCTTCTGCCCCCGCCTCCCTCGCCCCTCCCCCCGTGCTGGAATTACAGATGTGTGTCACCACGCCCTACCTCAGCTTTTGACTTTAAATGAAACAAAAATACTGATGTTCTATATTAGAGAGCTTTCAGCTGGGACCTAGCCTGGGTCTAGGTTCAGCTGGTAAGAATCGTCCAGCGAGTTAAGCATTTTCAGTTCTCCTGGATCCACGCTCCTAGGAATCACAGAGGGCCGCGGGCCCAGCCCTCGAGGGCTGGGCAGCTCACTAGATCTCCAGCCATGAGGAGGCGCTCGCTTTAGGTCAGCAGGCTGGTGAATGATTTTCTCTCGCAGCCCCCGGGTCCAGACATCCACCAGGACACCCGAAGACCGCCCAGAGCCTCACAGATTAGCACACTGGCGCCTGTGCCTGTTCCTACCGATCAGATCCCGCTAGGAAGCTCTGCGCAAGCGCGACAGTCGTGCGACATCCGTCACTTACGGCCGGAGCGGTTAGTGCTGGGAGTTGGTGGCGCGGTGCAGGACTCTTGAAGAGACAGCTTGGGCGCCGGTAATCTGCCATCTTCCCTCCTTTTCCCAGTGATTCTAAGTATTTGGGACTATCACAGAGCTTCCTGACTCGATGCGGGCGCCCGGTCGTGGACTGGCCGATCGTGCTCCTCTACAGCTCAGGGTGCTCCCGCGCCCAGGTGGGGGTGAGGGGCGGGGCCGAGGCTGGGCTGGACTCCATCCTGGCGTCTTGTTGTTGAAATCTCCCGGGTAACTCGTGGCTCTTCTTCTTTTCCAAGACTGGTATCCGGGGACTGATTTTCAGGGTCCGCCATGGAGCCAGAGCAGATGCTGGAGGGACAGACGCAGGTACCAGGAGACCCTGCTTTTAGGGTGGCGGAGTACGGGGAGACTGCGAGAGACAGGGTGGTAATCTCTGTGACTCGTGCTTTGTTTTCTAGGTTGCAGAGAACCCTCACTCTGAGTACGGTTTGACAGACAACGTTGAGGTAACTCGCTCGATTTCTGTGTCCTATCTGTTCACTTCTTGAGAGCTGGAGAAAACTTAGGGTCTTTTTTTACTAGGTTACTTTGCTCAAGAGAAAAATTTGCTGTGAGCTGAATAGTATCAAAGGTAGCTTGTTTTACTAGCGATACTAATACTTGTTTAAGAATTAGAGGTACTTTGTAATCGAATGAATAACTAGTAGAACAAGTGAATTAGCCAGAATTAGGAAAATACTGTATAGGTTTTGTGGAGATTTATGTTTTTTATTTAAAAAAGAAAAGATACACGAGTGACTAAATTTGGAAAAATGAAGATGGGAAATATTTCAAACAGATTTATAATAGTAACATGCTAATATTTCTTCACCTCTTTTGCGATGTATCTTGACACACACACACTAGCAATTTGCATGTAGTTTGAATCCCTTAAGACTCAAAGAAGTTGAGTAACTTGTCCAAAGTCACGAGGAAGGAACTGTTTTCAACCTGGGCAGGTTGACTGTTTTTTTGCAAAAGGTTTAGGCTGTATTGCAAATCTTTGTGTGGGTGCAAGGTGCTTGGGCCTCATGCATACTAGTGGAAAGCACTTTACCATTGAGGTGCATTCCTAACCCTGTATTGCTAATCTTGATGAATTGCTGGAGTTCACAGGTGTGACTGTGTTTTGCCGATAGAATTGTTACTGGTGTTTATTGGTTTGGTATCAGTGTTAAGAAAATCCATTTTTTTAAAATAGCGTTCTTGTAATTGTATTAGGTGGATCAGGTGACTATACTTTGTGTTGTAATCACTTAGACTTTTTTAGGCTGCAGCACAGTTTTCATGGTGCCAGTGTATATGAAGCCGTGATACTGTAGTGATAACCAAATGCTGTATACCAAACCATGGATCTTTGTTTTTGGAGAGAAAAATAAAAGTGGCATGTTTGATATACTCTTTAGTGATTGGTCTTGTTTCTTGATTTTTTTTTTTTTTGGATAGTACTAGGGATTGAACTCAGGACCTTTGCACTGATCTAAATTCCCAAACTCTTTTGATTTTATTTTTGGGACAGAGTCTTGCTAAGTTTCTCAGTTGTCTGGGTGATGCTCAAACTTGTGATCCTCCTGCTTCAGCCTCCCAGAATGCTGGGATTACATATATGGTTCCATGTCTGGCTGGCCTCTTTAATTTTAAAGTGCCCCTCCTTTAATGAATTAATGGTGATAGTAAGATAGTAATTTTTTTGTGTGTGTGTGTAAGCTTTTAGTTGGCCAAAAAAAGTTGACAACTCTGTTGGTCTTTTTCATTCATCTTACTATTTTATTTCTAATTGTGTGTGATATTGGGACGATTGGAAACCACTATTCTACCACTGCTACTTCTGCTATTGTTTCTCCTTGACTGCATTACATTTATTTTCTTTATTGGCTTATTAAAGTTTATTTTTTCAAGTGTTTGCTTTAGTGTTTATAGTATGGAAATTTATTTTTATGTATAATATGCAAATTAATCATAATTTACTTTCAAGTAGTATTACATCTTTTATCTATAGTGTGTAAATTTAAAAAAATAGTGGTGGGAATTGAAACCAAGGCCTTGTACATCCAAGACAAGCACTGTGTTACTGAGCTACATCTTAGCCTAGTATATGAATCTGTGTCTTACAGCAGTATTCTAGCTAGACAGCACTATTCTTCCATTTGTATCCTCTCCTGCACTTTTCTGTTTAGTGTATATTTTGCTTTTGCATTTATTGTATCATAATTTTTCTTAAAAAGTCAATTATTTTAGCTGCATAACTGTAATCCTAGTACTTACTTTTGAGGGGGAGGCAGGAGGATCAAACAATACAAAAAAGAATTTTCTTTTTATCAAGGATTTTCCCCTTCTCTGCCCTTCCCCCTCCTCCTCCTCCTGTCCTTCTCTCCTCTTCCCCCTCCCTTCCTCTTCTTTCTGGGCTGTGCCACTGAGCTATATCCACAGCCTTCAATCTGTCCCTTTTTCCTTTTTTTTTTTATTTTGATCTTTTGAGACAGTGTTTCACTGTGTAGTCCACGCTGGCCTGGAATTTGCAGTGATCTTCCTGCATCGGTGCCCAAAGTGCTGGGATTACAGGAGTGAACCTCCATGCCCTGTTAGGCTTGCTTTAACTGTTGTTGGTGGTGCCCAACCATCGTATAGGCCTAGTTTCCTCCATTTAAGTATTACTCTGAACGTCCCATGAATTTGAGGTTTTCCTACTCTGGGTCATAGTCATACAAACTATTTCCTACTTGTGTAAGCTCAGTGATTGTTCTTCAGCTCCTTCTGAGCAGTTTTTTTCTGGTCTAAGGGGACTGGAAGACAATCTCTTTAGTCTCTTTCTTGTGATTCTCCTGTCCATGCAACATTCTCTTTTCTGGTACTCTGCTCTGCAAATTATAGTTGTCTTCAGCTCCCAGAATTTTCAACTGTCTTCTCAACTCAGAGAGACTAATTAGGCTAAACTCAAGATTCCTCTCAGATTCTGCATCCTATAAGTTCTTTAGATAAGACACAGTAAACTGGAGCAGTTGTAGCAACCTTACTATCAGCCCCTCCCCTTCGGTCACAGTGGTATATAGGTTTTCAGGTCTCACTATGTAGTCTAGGCTGGCCTTGAATTTACAGTGAAGCTCAGCTGGTATCAAACTTGTGGCAGTCTTTTTGCCTCAACCTCCCAAGTGATGGGATTACAGGTGTCAACCACCATGCCTGGTTTACATTTTTTTAGAAACACATTTCTATTTGCAGATAAATTCTAATACTGCAGCTTTGCTCAGCAATATTCAGTAAATGTTAGAATGCGATAAATGAGAGAATTTAAAGAATTTATTGTAGAAGCTATTAATTCTTGGGCATTGCTGTTTCTTATTGGAGGCGTTGTGATGTCATGAAACTCTAAGTAGTTTTCATTGTACACAAATTCCACAACAGGAAGTTAGGACTGTTTTTAGAAAATACACTCTGAAGTGTGACATTTGCCTCATTTTTTTTTAAATTTTATTTTAAAAGGGAGTAAAATTAAACACAAAAAACAGAACAGAATGGGACATAAGAAAGCATAAATTTCAAAGCTAAACAAGAGATCTTCACTATCTGTCATATTGTCTCATTTTCTTCCAAATGGTTGTCTTTATCTTTGCATAAGGAGAGCTCATACTAAATATCATAGCCAATCTTTTCACAAGATGTGTAGTTCACTGGCTCCCACTTGCTAAGCAGGGGAAGAGGGGGGGGGGACACGGGATAGGGGACAGGATGACATGAGATGTCTGATTCTCAGCCCACACACAGGCAGGATCCATTGCCCCCCAGAATCAGGAAGAGTTCCTTGTTCTCCCGCACCCCAAGTCAACTGCACAGTGCAGGTCCCGATGTGCCAAGGTCTGTCTCCTTCAGGCTACCGAAAGTCTGCCACACTCTCAGCTGTCCCCCAGGGAGGGGAGGAGTTCCTTGTTCTCCTGGCACCCAGAGTCACCTCACAGTGTAGGTCCCGATGTGCCAGGGTCTCTCCCCTTTGGGCTGCTGAAAGTCTGCCACACTCTCAGCCGCCCCAGAGAAGGGGGGAGTTCCTTGCTCTCCCGGCATCCCAAATCAACCGCATGGTGCAGGTCCCGATGTGCCAGGGCCTCTCTCCTTCAGGCCGACGAAAGTCTGCCACACTGTCAACTGCCCCCAGAGAGGGGGGGAGTTTCTTGTTCTCCCGGCATCCCTAGTCAACCACACTGTGCAGGTCCCGACATGCCAGGGTCTCACTCCTTTGGGCTGCCCAAAGTCTGCCACACTCTCAGCTGCCCCCAGAGAGGGGAGGAGTTCCTTGTTCTCCCAGCACCCCGAGTCAACCGCATGGTGCAGGTCCCGAGGTACCAGGGTCTCTACCCTGCAGGCCCCCTAAAGTCCACCATACTCACTTGCTATTGCTTTCTGATGAATTGACCATTCCATTTCCAAATTTCTGAAATGGCCAACAGACCACAGAAAGAATTCTCTTTAGGCTCCTGTTTGAAACCAGCAGCTACAGCAATCTGCTGGCCTTGCTTCAGGGCCACCTCATTTTCTTTATTATGATTAGGCTGAAGTTTTGAACACAATGGATTTTTGGTTCGGAATGGCAGCAAACTCATTCAAAATCATAATGTCAGTTTTCAGAAAGACCAAATTGTATATTTTCTGTAATGGAAAGATAAATTTTACAAATGCTCAATTAGGATTTCAGAAATGATGGACCGCTATGGGTATTCATTGAGATTTACTGATGAACAATACGTTTCTCGATCCATGGCTAAATAGTCATTTTATAGATTAATTGGAAAGAGAATTAAGTTACAAAATTAGGTTACAAGAATCATATAAAAGAAATTGTGGACATAGTTATGGGACATTGTCTGTTTGCCTTTGTTTGTTGGGTTCTTTGTTTCTTTGAGGAGGAGGGTTTGGAGACAGGGTCTTGCTGTGTAGGTTAAGCAGGCCTCACTGTATAGCCCAGGCTGCCCTTGAACTCAGCAGCTAAACAAGTATGCACTACCATACCGGCCTGGGATGTTGTCTTTGGAAACCTTAATGTATTTGTTGTAGATTAATGATTAAAAGTTTTTTTTCTGCTTTAAATAATAAAATTAGATCTAGAAAAATATCTTTTCCTTATTGACTCTTTTACATCCAATTTGAATATGGTTGAATGGAAATACTCTTTTTTTTTTTTTTTGTCTTTTTGAAACAGGGTCTTGCTATGCAGTTCAGGTTGGCCATCAGCTCACTTTGTAGCCCAAATTGGTTCTGAACATGCAGCGATCCTCCTGCCTCAGCCACCCAAGTGCTGGGATTGCAGGAGTGTGCCACCACACCTAGCTGAATGGAAATGTGCTTAAGAATACTGCTCTGAAGCCAGGCATGCCTGTAGTCCTGGCATTCTGAAGACTGAGGCAGAAGGATTGCCAAGAGTTTGAGGCCAGCCTGGGCTATTGCATAGTGAGATCCTATCTAAGAAAAAAAAAAGAAAAAAAAAATCTAAAAAACAAACAAATCACAAACCATCAAAGAAATGAAAAGGAACGTTGTTTTGAGCCAGGCAAGGTGCCACATACCTCTAAAGCGAGCTACTTGGGAGACTGAGGCAGGGAGATTACAAATTGAAGTCCAGCCTGGACAATTTAGTGAGCTCTTCTCTTAAAAAAAAAAAAAATGCACATACAGAACTGTTTTGTCTTTTAAGACCTCGCTCTTTTTCTTTTTCTTTTTTTTTCTGAGACAGGGTCCCATTATGTAGTTCATGCTTCCCTTGAACTCATGGATTGAGGATTGCTCTTGCCTCAGCCTCCCAACTGCTGAGTTTACAGCTGTGAGCCACCATGCCCGGCCCAAGAGCTATTTATTTAAAAAAATAGTGTATTTCTAAAAAGGCAAAATTTTTAATAGCTTTTGATAGTCTAGTTGTCAGCTGCAAAGGTATAAAAGCATCCAGAGTTTGGGGTTGTTAAATAGTGTACGGTGGTACCTCAGTTTACCAACAGTTTTATTCATAGTTTGGTTTGCAAACAAGCATTTGGCCAAATTTTTTTTTTCTCAAACCACATCTGGTGACAAACACGGCCATGACCATCTTTCCCACACAAATACAAACATGGCCATCTTTTCCAAAATTATAGAACAAATTTGTTAGTCCCAAAATTTTATTCATTTAAATATCATACTCTTTTATTTATTTATTTTTTTGTTGTGGTTGTTGTTTGTGGTACTGGAAATTGAACCGTGGGCCTTTATACTGAGCTACTCCCTCAGCCCTTTTTCTTATGTTTAATTTTGAGACAGCATCTCAGCAACTTACAGAATTGCTCAGGATTGGCTCAATTTTGTGAATTTCTTGCGTCAGCCTCCCAGGGTGCTGGGATTACAAGCCATGTGCCAGCCTGGCCTGTTCACTTTTAAAAATCATGGATGTATTTCTTTTAAAAAGAAACAAATGGAAAAGCATTCTTATTGTTATACAGAGTAACCATGAGAATAGAAACAATGATAATGAGTATTAGCTAGATTCTGACAACATAAGCTTGTGAGACCACAGGCTGTCTTCTGTGTTTTAAGGTAGTTTAAACTGGTTGTGGTAGGGAATACCTGTAATCCCAACACTGGGAAATTAAGGCAGGAGGGTCACAAGGTTCATCGGAGCCTGGGCAATTTAGTGAGACCCTGTCAAAAAAAAAAAAAAAAAAAAAAGTTGGGGATGTAGCTCAGTGCAAGGACCCTGGGTCAATCCCTAGTGCCATTTGGAAAAAATGGTTAGTGCAGCCAGGTGGCACATGCCTATAGACCCAATGTTTGGGAGGTTGAGGTAGGAGGATCAAGAGTTCCAGGCCTGCTTGGGCTGCATAGTGAGTTCAAGGTCAGCCTGCACTACATACTGAGACCCTGTTTCAAAAAATAAAAATTAAAAACAAGAAAATGTTGGGGATATATGCTCAGTGGTAGAGTGCTTGTGAGTTTCATCTCCAGTGCTGAAAAAAATAAAAAAGGGAGTTTAGCAAGTGCTCCAGAAGTGTGAAAGACATACTAACACCAGAGACTTTGCCCTAGGTATTATCTGTAATGAAAGAACTGGAACAGGACTAGCTTTCTTGCTGATTTTCCGTGCTACTTAATGTCATATCCATTGTTTTAGAAAATATCATAAGACAGTATTCTCATAAAATAGAAAGAAAGAAGAGAAAGAGAGAAAAAGGGCTCATTTATTCCTAAAAGGCAGAAGAAATGAAAAGACACCAGAATTTGGAGATAATATGATGTTTTTGGAGAGAAAAGGCTTACGTTAAATTTACAGATGGGTCTGAACTTCTTTTTGGGCTGGGGATATAGCTCAGCAGCATAAGTGCTGCCTGGCAAGCACAAGGTTCTGAGTTTGATTCCTGGAACCAAAAAGGGGAACTTCTTTGGGCAGAGATGTTTGCAACTTCCAGTCATTGATTTGCCTCTTCTGTTAGTATCATTCATTTTGTTTAACACTCAAAATAATCTAGTTGTTTGGAATATTCATGTGTTGTTTTTTGAATTCACTAGAGGATAGTAGAAAATGAGAAGATTAATGCAGAAAAGTCATCAAAACAGAAGGTGGATCTCCAGTCTTTGCCAACTCGTGCCTACCTGGATCAGACAGTGGTGCCTATCTTGTTACAGGGACTTGCTGTGCTTGCGAAGGAAAGGTAAGATCATAGTATAGCAGAGAAAGAAAAGACTTCCCTAAGTTAGTGGTAGTTTCTACTATAATGGTTTATAATTTACGGCTGTTAAACTGTTTTATAAAAAGAGAAGCCAGGCATAAGCTCAAGTCAGACTTTTCATTTTTTTCCACCAATCTCAGATCATATGCATACTTACAAAGGTTCATGATCATGGTATACAAGTATCTTCTTTTTACTTAATGACATAACATTTTTCTGTGTGAATCAAAGTCTTCATGATCATAATTTAAATTGCAGTGGTATCATAATTAACCTAGCCATATCCTCTGTTACTGAATATGTCACTTCAGTTTCCTTTGTTACTGTAGACCAATAGGCCGTAAACAGTTCATCTCCTTTCATGTCTTTTTTGCCTGTATTTACTTTTTAAATAACAAATTTTAAATTGTTGTTTTGCCAGTTCAAAGGATATTACTTTTATAGTATTGAACATATCATATTTCTATCCTAAAGCTTATTCAAATTCTAGTGTCACTGTAGCCTCAACAATGTTCTACACTTTGTGGCCAAGTTGTTGTAATTTACATTTCTTCATTAGCATTGTTACAGTCATGTCACTGCACGTTTTTGTGCTGTAATTCTCATCCCGATTTTCTTGTGTATGCAAATACAATGAGGCCAGGTGTGGTAGTGCACGCCTGAGGCTGAGGCAGGAGGATCACTGCTAGCCTGGGCTACACAGAGTTTGAGGCCAGCCTGACCTACACAGCCAGACCCTGTCTCAAAAAAAAAAAAAAAAAAGAAAAAAAGGCAAGCACAATAAGGAAATTTGTTTGGCAAATTAGATTAGTTAATGTTTAATACTTGAATGTTTTATTCAAAGGATAGTAATAACCACTGTAGCAAATTGACATAACTAGATTAGCAATTTGAACATTATCTGTCAGAGTAACTGATGAAGTTAGAATAGGTATATTAGTTTATGTAAAAATCATATGAAGTCTAGGAGTATAACTCAGTGATAGAGCATGTGGTAAACATGTACAAGGTGCTGGGTTCTGTCCCTTGCACCACCCATTCCAACTGATTAACAGACAGCAACACATACTTGGTTTTGATTGTTATATTTGTAAAATGAGATTTATTTATAATTGTGAAATATATCTTGATTCTACCACTGAGAATTAAAATGTGGATATCCTTTTTATTTTTATTTTATTTTTGATTTTTTTGACAGGATCTCACTATGTAGTGCACACTGGTATCTAACTTGCTTATATAGCCCAGACCAGCCTCAAACTCACAATGATCCTCCTGCCTCAGCCTCCTGAGTGCTGGGTTTACAGGCCTGTGCCATCATTGCCACAATTGCCACAATTTCCCCTCCTTTTAGGAATTATAAGAATCTTCAGGACAAAAGAAATTATTCTGGAATTACTGAAGAGAACGTATTTTCCCTATTTTGGTTTAATTGCTATACTTATCATGCTTGGAGAATTAAAAATTATTTGAACAAAGTTTTTTTAAAAAAAGAAATGTAAGCTGGGTAATCTCAGCACTTGGGAAACTGAGGCAGGATTGCTGTGAGTTTGAGGCCAGCCTGGGCTACATAGTGACTCCAAAATCACCCTGTACTATAAAGCAAGACCCTGTCTTAAAAAACCAAGAAAAAAACAAAAATAATAGAATTTGTTTAACTATTAAGTAATCAGTCACTTGCTTTGTTGAGCTATATGTTTTAGCAATGCTACAGCCATTGTTTTAAGTGGTTTTTATTGTTTTGTTGAAGGATAATACCTATACAGAAAGTTATACATTTCATAGATATGAATTTAACAAGCAACATATCTATGTAATGTCTGCTCAGGTGAAGAACCAAATACATCACTGCCAGCACCCAGAAGTGTCTTTTGTGACCTCTTCATTATTATTTTCCTTAGAGCAGGCAGTCCAGTGTTAGTACATGTGTTCAAAACCTGTTGTTTAGAATTGACTTCATAACTAGTTTTAAACCATAAAAAATGTCTTTAGAAAAACTATATTGGTTTGTGTCTCATCATATATACTACAAATCACCTTAGACTATAAAATAAAAATTAAAAAAGTATACTGTCTTTCATGAAACAATACATTTAAAATATATATGTTTCTAAACTTTGGAATTCTTTTCCCTTACAGACCACCAAATCCCATTGAATTTCTAGCATCTTATCTTTTAAAAAACAAGGCACAGTTTGAAGATCGAAACTGACTTATTGGGAAGAACAGAAAAGTTTGGTTGCTACTGTAGATTTACATGATTAAGAGGCAGCTTTAATTGCCACAATTTTCCCTCCTTTTTGGAATTATAAGAACCTTCAGGACAAAAGAAATTATTTCTGGAATTGCTGAAGAGAACATATTTCCCCTATTTTGATTTAATTGCTATACTTATTTAATGAGCGTATTCTGTGCAATTTTTTCGCAGATTGTCTTTAACTTTGTTTTTAAAATGACCTTCAAAATAAATTGTCAAAATGCCAGTATTTCAGAGGAGTTTTTGTTATGAGAAATACTTTGTATGCTTGAATTGTTAACATGAATTGCTTCTTGTGTCTGAATGCTACATAGTTTTACAACAGTGAAAATTTAGCAAAATCAAGTATATAAAAAACTTTGCCAGTTTTTCCCAGCATTGTCACTGAACTTTTCTAAGGTGGTGGTTAGACATCTTCAATATCGTAAGCATCACAGGTGTTTCTAATGTGCAGTAATGTTGGGGTAGAGAAAAGCATTGTGCAGAGTATCCAGTATCTTTCAGTGCTTTAGGGTAATGTAAAAATAGCTCTCATTTATTGCACTTCTAAATGTGAGGTGTAATAGTATTTTCTTTAACATAGCAACTCTGCAAAGTAAGTAGATATTATTCCCATTTTGCAGATGATAAAACAGACTTGGAGAGGTTTAGTGACTGACTTGTTCAAGACAACATACCTGGTAAATGCTTGAGTAGGAATTCATCCCAATCTTTTTTTGTTTTGTTTTGGTACTGTGGGTTAGTACTGTGGATCCAACTCGTGACCTTGTGCTTGCCAGACAGGCTCTTATGCTGCTGAGCTAAAATACCCTGCCCCAATCTGAGTCCCTTTTTTTTTAAAATTTTTTATTTTGTCTTTGAGACAGGCTCTCACTATGCATTTCAAACTGGCCTTGAGCTCACTTTGTAGCCCAGGCAGGTTTTGAACTCGCAAGGATCCTTCTGCCTCAGCCTCCCAAGTGCTGGGATTACAGATGTGTGCAACCATGTCTGTTTTTTTTTTTTTTTTTTTTTTGAGACAGAATCAGCTGTGCAGGCCTTGAACTCACTACGTAGCCCAGGCTGGACTTCCAGTAATCCTCCTACTTCAGGTTCCTGAGTACTGGGATTATAAATGTGCATCACTATGCCCAGCAATTCATCTCAGTTCTATCAATGTGGTGGTGATAGCTAGTGAGAAATATTTGTGTGAGAATCTTTTTGCAATAAAATTAGCTGGGTTTTTTGTTGTTGTTATTCTTTTGTCATTTTTGGATCTACTTGTGTTATCTCCTGTGAAGAAATTAAGATAACTTACTATGAAAATAGAGAAAATTGTCTTAAGAGAGTAAAGAAAAACATCCACTGGTTAATTAGTTTTCTAATTTTGATTACTGGGTATGGTGGCACATACTTGTTATCCCAGCACTCTGGAGGCTGAGGCAGGAGGATTGCTGTGAGTTCAAGGCCAGCCTGAACTACCATTGCAAAACCTTGTCTCAAAGACAAAAAACAAGGGAACAAAAAAATCAGATTGGCGTGATCATGTCTAGCTTCTTTCTTCCACCCCCGGGATATTTGGAGATCTGGATACATTTTAGTTTTCACAACTAGTGTGAGATGGGATTCTACTGGCATCTAGTGGATAGAGGCCAGAGATGCTGCTAAATATCTTAAAGGGCATAAGATAACTAATATGCCCATCCCCTTGCAAGGTATAACAGTATCAAAATTGGGAAACTGCATTGGAACTATATTAAAAGTCTTGTGTCTCCAAAAAAAAAAAAAAAATGTTAAAGCCTTTGCAGAATTAGAAATTTAATGCTGCTGATGTGTGTGCTGCAGTTTTCTTTAATACAGGGAATACTTAGTAGAAGTGGTATTATTTTGATTCACATGCAGACCTATATACTTTAATAGGAAATATCAGTATCTCCCACTTACACAATAGTTGCCATAAGTATTAATTTTATCAGATTTATTTTGGCTACTTGTCTAATTTATTAGTTAATCCACTAAAGTGTTTTTAGTGATAGTTGTAAAATTGTATAATTTCTGAGGGCTGCAGATTTAGCTCAGTGGCATAAGTGCCTGTCTGGCAAGCATGAGGTTGTGAGTTTGATCCCCAGTACCAACAAAAAAAAATTGTATAATTTCTAATTAAAGTATCAATAATACACATGCTAGGCAAATAATTTGCTACCCAGAGCCTAGAGTACTATCTTTCTGGCACCATCTCTGCCAACTAGAGCTACGTGATGGAACTTTTCAAATATTAGCATAAATAATAGTGTATAAATATTATATATAAATAAATACATATTTGTATTTTATATAAAGCCTAGAGACCATGATTCAATTAGGATGGAGCCTGGATTTATGATTTTGTGAATTGGCAAAGACTTTAGGCTGATGCATATGGTTTTGGAGATGTAAGTATTCAATACACTACCTAGTGCTTCATTACCTATAGTGTTCTATTGAATTATCTCCAAGATAAGGTTTAAGATTCTCAATTTTGGCCGAGTATGGTGGTGTACACCTGTAATCCCAGAAAGATAGAGACAGGAGTATCATAGCTCAAGGCCAGCCTGGGCTGCATAGCAAGACCCTGTCTCAAAAAAATAAAAAAACCCTCCATCTTGAATTTGCTACTTTTTCCAGTAAGAGCTGAAAGTAGGTATGTCTTCTGCTGGCAGATGACATGCTCCTTAGTATTTACTATGCCAGGGACTATGGGAAATAGTTCATCATTTCATCCTCAACCCTGTGGAGTTCATTAAAAATTTTTGTACCCCCTTTATTTATTTAAATACCATTATTGGCATGTTAAAATACCACTATATGATTTACATGTAAGAAGCTGTATATAGTGTATAAAAACTGAAGAGTTTTAGAACAGGTATTTAGTAGTAAAACTATAACCATCATCAATCCATATATGTATTGGTCACTTTCCAAAGATGGAAATAGGTTTCTTTTACTTATTTTTGTGGTAATGGGGATTAAACTCAGGACCTCATACATGGTAAATACACTTAGCATAGAGGTAGGTTTAATTTTAATACATTTTTAGATGAGGAAACAGAGTTGGTTAACTTGCTCAAGGTTATGGAGGACTGAGTTTGGGGCAGTGATTCAAACCCCGTCTAAGACTATTACCTCAGGTATGCCTATGATTTTTGTTTGGGGGGAAAGTCAGTCCTACGTGTGTATAGTGGAAGGTCTCTTACACGCTGGTGGGTGAAAAAGTGAGCCATAGTAGAGAATCATAAGTGAACATACTGTAAACAGTATTATTAAATTTAAAAATACTAATTAGCCAGGCATGTTGGCACATGCCTGTAATCCCAGCACTTGGCAGGTGGAGGCAGGAGGATTGCTGTGGGTTCAAGGCCACTTTAGACTGCATTGTGAGCTCAGGGCTAGCCTGAACTACATACATAGCAAGATTCTGTCTTGGGAAAAAATCTGGCAATATTTTGATTTCTGTCTCTTTTGGTTGTAGGTTGATTAGAATTCTGTATTCTACAAGTCATGCCTATAATGTATGATCTTTAAATTTCCATTTCAAAGATTTTGGAAGACTTCAGATGTGCAGTTTGTAATATACATATATATATATATATTTTTTTTTTTTTCTCTAGTCTTCATGATCTTGTCTGTATCTAAGTTACTTTTACTGAGTCTTTCTAAAGCATTCAACATAACCTATACAAACACCTTGTCTTAATTTTTTGGGGCTATTATAAAAAAATATAGACTGAGTGGCTTATAAAACAACTATTTAGAGGCTGGGAAGCCCAAGATCAAGGTAGTCTGAGGAAGGCCTGATCTGCAATTGTTTACAGATGGCACCTTCAAGCTGTGTTCTTATACTGTAGCTTGCTCGCTGGGATCTCTCCTGAGGGCACTAATCCCATCCATGAAGTGACCTAATTGTGGGCTGGGGATTTAGCTCAGTGGCTTAAGTGCCTGCCTGGCAAGCACAAGGTCATGAGTTCGAGCCCCAGTACCAAAAAAAAAAAAAAAAAAAGAAGTGACCTAATTGCCCCTGAATACTTCTAATACCATCACTTTGGTGATCAGGATTTCAACATGAAATTTTTGGGAACACAACATTCAGAGCATAACAACACATCTTTTGCATTGTTTGTATCTCATGTTTTATGTAGTAACCACATGATGGCAGTATCTAGTAAAATTGGTATAAATAAGTTGTAGAACACGATTGGTTCCATTAGGCATGCACAAACTTAAGAGTGCAAATGTATGAGTTTCTTTTGAGTGTAGTCTGCTAGCTTCAAGGAGGCAGCTTATAGTTAGTAATACTAAGTGTATTTTACTGAGGGAAAGGAGAGCATCACTTATTCTAGTAAATCGGTTATATAGAAGTTGGTTTAGGCAGGTACGGTAGTGCATGCCTATAATCCCAGCTCTCCAGAGGCTGTGGCAGGAGGATCACCCTCAGTTTGAAGCCAGCCTGGGGTACATAAGTGAGTTCAAGCTAGCCTGCACTGCATAGTGAAAACCTGTCTGGAAAAAAAAAGTTGGTTTAGAAAGTTTCTGTAATTTAGTGTGTGGTACTTTATGCACAGCTAGCATTGATAGTATAAAAACAATTTCTATCCTTTGACCACTTAATGGAGAAGATATTGTTTAGTAAACAAATACAAAAATAGAGTTAGGTCTACTGTATCCTCTAAGGGTAAGTTCTTGAATTGCGTTCATGGTTAGGTTAGTGGGAGGACCACTAGAGTAAATCAGGAACAAATTCCTAGAGGACAGACACCATGAATAGAAAAAAAAAAGTGGCTAGAAAGAGATCATCTGTAATTCTGATGAGTTTATAGAAGAATACTGAACCTTGAGTAAATCTCATTTATGAGGTATAGTGAGCTTTTAAGATTAATAGCCTTAAAAAAAAGATTAATAGCTTATATTAGAAACACAACAAAATACTCTTAGGCACAGAATAAAACATTTTACCCAGATGTTTTCATGGACTGGATTCCAGAAAAGTCGTACCAAATTAAAGGACTGAGATATACTATCAAACTATAGAAATAAAAACAAAAACTTCTAAGTGGTTGTAACTATCTACTTGTTAAAAAGTCTCTTGGTGTAAATTAGGAAAGAAGAAAAGTAATATGATAGTGAAAAATAGGCCTCTAGTGATAAAAGGGACAACTAATAATGAATGACTGTCTCTTTAACAAATGTGTCAGCTTTTAAAAAAAGATTTATATCTTTTGTCTATTTCACTTCAATAATATATATGAAAAAAGCTTTATATACAAAATTTCATTTTAGGACACTGGAAATGCATACATTTTCATCATGAATCATTAAATGGCCCAAGGATGCAGCTCTGCGGCATAGCACCTGCCTGGCAAGTGCAAAGTCCTGAGTTTAATTCCCAGTAACCCCCACAAAAAAATAAAAATTCATTAAATATATGAACTAGCCAAATGTCAGCTGTACAACACTTAATGTCACTTAAATTTGGTTTCTACAGTAAAAAGGGGCAAAGTTGACTGATTTCAATTTAGAGCACCAGTTTTAATTGAAATCAGAAAAGCCTCTCTATGCTGAATTCTTTTTTTTTTTTTTGTACCAGGGATTGAACTCTGAATGTTGCACTTGGCTGGCAGGCGCTTATGCCGCTGATCTATATCCTTGGCTATACTGAATTCTTAAATCTTGATTTGTTCAAAACATTGTGATTTCATTGTAGAACATTTTTTTAACTACAAGGTTTTCAGTGGTATGGGGCTCCTTCCACAGCCCCATAGGCTCCAATCCTATGGCGCTGTGGAAAAGTACAATCTAAAATTAGTCGATTTAATATTCTCATGTAGATTAAAAAAATCAAGCCTAAACATGTGAATAAATTAGGTATGTTTTGGTATAGGTATTATAATTATATGGCATATACTTTAAAAGGTATATATTGAAAATGTTGGGGTCAGGAATATAGCTCAGTGGCACAAGCACCTACCTGGAAAGTGCAAGGTCTTAATTTCGATTCCCAGTACCAAAAAAAAAACAAAAAAAACAAAAAAAAAAGTTGGCACAGGGCCTGGTGTGTTAGCACACACCTGTAATTCTAACACTCAAGAGGCTGAGGCAGGAGGATCGCTGCGAGTTTGAGGCCAACCTAGGCTACAGAGTGAGTTCAAGGCCAGCCTGAACTGCATAGCGAAACCCTGCCTCAAAAGACCAAAAAAGAAAAAAAAGTTGGCACAGAAAGAATTACTGTTACCAGTTTGTTGCTTTTTTCTAGAAGTATTCCAATATAGGGAGCACACAAGTACTCATTTTTACATAAATGGTAGTATACTTTATTATACATCATTCTGCAATTTTCTTTTCTTCTTTTTTTTTTTTTTTTTTGGTCTCACTATACAGTTCAGGCTGACCTGGACCTCACTTGGTAGCCCAGGATGGTCTCGAATTCACAGTGACCCTCCTGCCTCAGTCTTGAGAGTGCTGGGATTACAGGTGTGTGCCATCACATCTGACTGCAATTTGCTTTTTTCCATCTTTATTTTATTTTTTCTCACTGGCATCATTTTAATGACAAAGTTTCCAGACCCTAACTTCCCCCCAGGAGACATATAGAAATAAGTAACTTTATATGACTAAAATCATATGGTAGATGTTTTGCTTTCTCTTATTTGTTTCTAAATCCATTTTATTTCAATGCTTAAAAAGAAAAAAGTCGAAGAAAATAAAGAAAAAACTCCCAGATTTTCAAAACACCTCAATCAGGGGGCAACAATAATACATACATTGCCCATTGTCATCTCCAAGTCATTCTGTGCAGAAATTATTATAAAAACCTTTTAGAGAAGAGTTTGGCCGAGCATTTTAATAGAGAGGAAAAATAATTCTGAATAAGATTACTAGTTTGGAATGAACTTTAGCATTGCTGCTAGGAGCAGGGATAACATACAGTATATAAATTACAGTTTATAAACTTTTTATATACTTTAATGACTTTCACAGCAATCATGTGAAATACTGCTGCTGTTTGTATTTGACAGATGAGAAAACTGAGGCATGAAAAGGTTAAGTTACTGGATGCTAATAGTCACATAGCCAAGACACAGATCTCATTTGTAATTGGAAGGGCCAGAAAAGTGAAGTTTTGTTTACTGTATACCCCCCATAGAAATAAGTGTCACCAAAAATCAACCACAAGTGTTGTCAACTTATCAGTACTTGAAATTTACAATGAAAAGTTCACTTTTTCATTAGTTGGCACTGAATTTTGGAGAGTACTATGGAATTAGAGCTGCAGCTTTCTTTTTTTCTGTTGTTCTTAAAGTGGCTTTGGCTATTAGGTGCTGTATGTTCACTTTTCTCCCTACATCTTATCATTTTGTTTGGTCAGTCGTGGAAAAGGTAAAATTTGGGTTATGAAATACATTTAGTGGAGATTTTAGCCTTAGTGGAGATTGTAGCAAAAGAATGTCCAGTATCATTAATGGGCCGAAGGGCTTAGACTTGGCTGTTAGAGTCTGGGCCCTAAAGTTGGAAAATGTGGGAGAAGGAACCGAAAAATGCCTTTAAAAAGCCTTAGAAAAGTACAGTATATTATTATGGCACTAGGGAAACCTAAATTTGGAATATTAGGTAGCCAGTCATCTACGTTGGACTCTACCAGAGAAGTTTACTATGAAACTAGGATAGAAAAGTTTTATGGTTTTTTAGCCCTAAATCTTTCATTTTTTGAAGACACGCAACTTTGTTTTGCAATAATGCACTTCACAGCCACAACACTTCTTGGCTGTACCCTCCTTTACTGAGATTCTACCACAATTATGAAGTGCCCCTTTTTACCACGGAGCCGCACCGCATCTTTTTATGTATTTTTTAAAATTTGAGACATCTCATTAAATTTCCCAGCCTGGTCTCCTGCCTCAGCCTCCAGAGTAGCTGGGATTCTAGGCCCTAGCACTACACCTAGCTAAAGGAATTGGTACTGACTGACACTCATGGGGAGTACTGGGATTTGTAAGACGTAAGCGAAGCATGGCACACTGCTGCATGCCTACCTCGCGTGTCTTTCACATTAACTCTTAACGAGCCTAGGTACAGTGCTTGAGTGCTAGCCCCATTTTACAGATGGGAATCATGGAGGCTAGCGCTAGCACACTAGGTAGGAAGACGAGACACGCACCTACATGACTATAACATGGAACAAGATAAAACATACAGTGGTTAAGGGTGACCTCGCGAAGGAAGAACGTCGCTTGCAGGACCGCGGACACACTGTACGATGTGCCTCTTACAAACGAACTTCTTGGCGGCGCGGCCACAGACTCCTAACGTCTCTATGAAACCTTGAGGAGCCAGCCCACCGAGGACGCGGGAGCGGCGGGGCGAAGCCGCGGCTGCGTGCTCGGGGGAAGGCAACGGGCTGGGGGAAGGGGCTGCCTGCGGCTGCGTCCTGCTGCCCGCGCCCTGCCCCCAGCCTCTGCTGGCGCTAAAGCCCGGAGAGCGGAGCGCGCACGTTGCGAGTCCTCGGCGGCCCGGCAGCGGTGCTGGGCATGCTCAGTGGGCCGGACCCGCGAGAGTGGCGAGTAAGGCAGCGTCGGCGGCTCTAGGGCTGGCTTCCCCGGTTCAGGCCCCGGCCCTGGGCTTTGTGCACGCGGAGCGCTGCTGCCGTGCCTCCTCGCGGGGCGGCCCGACCCCGGATGCCGTGTGGCCTGTCCGGTTTCCGCCGTTAACCTCGCCGAGCGGCGGGAGGTGGCGCGGGGCGGGGCCAGCAGGCGGCGGACGGCAGAGGCCCCGCCGGGTGGGGGTGGGTGCGGGGAGCCCCGCGGGGGCGGGGGCGGGGCAGGCGCGGAGTCACGGGGGTGGGGTCACCAGCGGTGGCGAGGGAGGCCGGCCGGGCGGGGAGGGGGCCGAGAGGGCGGCTCGGCGGAACCAGCCCCGGCTGGGAGCAGCGGCGACTCTGGGGCCGGGCCAGGCTTTCCGGGCTCGGGTGAGGCCGCCGCGGGCCCCATCTTCCGGCAGTCGCCGGAGTTTGTGGTGATTGTTGCTGCCACCGCCCCGGTTGCCATCTCCTTCTCTCGGGCCGCCGCCTCCTCTTCCTCCTCCTCCTGGGCCGGGCCGATCCCCTCCCCGCCGCCGCCTCCTCCTGGGCTGGGCCCGCGGTGTCTCGTCCCCTCGCGGAGCCGCTCCTGTCGCCGCCGCCGCCGCCACCTCCTCATTCATCCTCGTGCACCATAGGCGGCACAGGCACCAAGATGTCCAACCGAGTGGTCTGCCGGGAAGCCAGTCACGCCGGGAGCTGGTACACAGCCTCAGGTAGGGCCCCAGGCCGCCCGGCCGGCCGAGGTCTGCAGCCCGGCCCGCGGCAGTGGTGGTGGTGGCGGCGGCGGCGGCGGCGGGCGGGACCCGGACGCGGACCGCGTGGGGAGGGAGCGGGCCGGGCCGCCGCGCCGCCCCCACCCGGGCGCAGGATGGGCTCCGACTGAGTCCACTTGTCGCCTGCCGGGCTCGCGGGGCCAGGCGGCCGGCCACTGCCCGGGGAAGGACGGCGTCTCGGCGCCGTCCGGAGCCCGAGAGGCGGTCTCCTCTCGGTCTGTGGGCTCTTGGGAGGCTGGCCGCGGTGCCCCGTGCCCGGGAGGACTGAGGGCAGGACTTTCTCACGTTAGCCCGTGGACTGAAGGTCTCCGCCCGCGAGACCTGTCAGGGAAGGGCTATGCTGGGACTTGTCACTTTGTATGTTGGGGCTCGGATGGAACTACTGCCAGGCAGGGACTTCGGGTGTCCTCCCAGCTCTTTTGTCAGTGTTTGCATTGTTACTGTCATTCAGGGGCAGTTGGAGATGGCATCAGCACTTTTCCTGAGCAGCCTCCGAGTCCCTCGTGTCTCTCAGCGCCAAGCAGGTGCTAGAGCCACCTAGAGAATTAGTTTAGGTTTTAAACACATTTTATGTTGTCTCCTGCTTGAAAATATTTCAGAGTATTTTTTAAATTTAAGAAAGTGGGGATTTATCTTTTAATAAAACTTAAGAAAGTGGGGATTTATCTTTTAATAAAACTCTTGTTAAAGGACTCTTTTCTAGGATTATTTTCAAGGTTCGAATTTTTGCTATTATTAACAGTGAGTTCCTGTGATTCCTGATAGCCTTCATTCATTTGGTGTGGGCTTATTAATATCTAGAGCTGATTTCTTAATATGAGTCTGATTATGTTTCTTTCTGCAAAAGGTTGGATTGGCCAATGACATGGTTTTTGAGAAAACAAAGATTGGGAGAAAAATCTTCTCTGAAGTTGTTAAACCAGTTTACTAATACATGAATCTTCCTAATAGTTTTGCTGTAGGATACAAAAAACTTATGGTGACTCAACTACTGCTAACAGGTAGCTATAGTTTTGGATTAAGCACATAGGACATTTTATAGTTACAGTGGCTTCCCTTCATGGTCCTAAGGTACTTCATAAACAATCAGGTCTTACAGCTTCGGAATGTCAGTTCACCTCTCCAGGTTCTGTGTGAACTAAGCCAGTGGTAGAACAGGAATTGAGAAATGGGAGTCCTTGGCTCCTGGTCTTGTCTTCTAATTAGTTGTTACTACTGTGATTCAGTGAATAATAATACCCTTTGTGGATTATAAACAAGCTTTTCTCCAGTGTGTTTAAAATTAGAGTAAAATGTCTCAGTTTTCAGTCATTTTTTTGGTGTTTTCCTTGAGTTTTTGTATGTAGTACCTTTTCTTTTTTTTTTAGAGGTACTGGAAATTGAACCCAGGACCTGTCTAATGTAGGCAAATTTTGTGTTGCTGAGCCTGCATCACCAGCTAGTGTTTTAAACTTTTGGTATAGTTTGTATTGAAATGTGGGCAAATATTATGGAGGAATTTGTACAGATTCTTAACCATTTTTGGGGAGTCAAACTGCTAATAGGTCACATCTTGGGTTTAGACTTGAGTATATTTTGCAAATATAAAATGAATCCTTCAACTCAAAAAATTCTGTGATTGTAGTTATTTATCAACAGTGAATAAAATGGACTGTTTTCTTAAAACTTTCACATAATATGAAGAATTCTTGTATCCCTAAATAGTGAATGAACTCAGTAATACCATTTTGGTAATGTGAACTGTCATAGAGAAACTTACCACTAAAATTCAGATCATGTATGGGACTTTTTGGGTGTGTACACTTATAAGACTTCTTAAATTTGAGTAATAGTTGAAAGATTGAAGGTGAATTTAAAGCAATGTCATTGTAAAAGCTTAATTTGTATTTCAAAAATAAATGAAGTAAGCCAGGTGCCGCTGTGACTCATGCTTGTAATCCCAGTACTTTGGCAGGCTAAGACAGGGGGACTGAAAGTTTGAGCCCAACCTGGGCAAATTACTGAGACCCTCTCTCAAACCAAACCAAACCAAACCAAACCAAACCAAACCAAACCAAACCAAAAAGTCAAACTTACAGTTAAGTAAACTTTAGATTGGTCTAGTAACTACACCTCAAACCATGTGAAGAATGGGAAAGAGGTGTTTGTGGACTGTCATTCTTTGGTTTTTGCAGTGTTCAGGTTGTGTCCATAGAATTTAAGTGTTCAGTTACATAAGATTATTTGCTTTTATTTCATTTTTCCTATTTGCTTTTAGATACCTAGGTATTTGAGAAAAAAGTGTGTACATACATGTCACATATGTACACATACTATTTTATTTACCCCTTGTATGGTAGATTCATCAATAGGCAGTAAATTGTTTCCTACTCATGGGGAATTTACAGTTTATTTGAAGAATTCAAAGCAGTGATTAAATATTAGACAAACTGAAATAGTGCTTTTTAGGAGTTTTGATGAAGGATTTGAATTGTGCTTTGAAGGAAGGGTGTTTGGGTAAGTTTGGAGTTGGGGAAGGAACTCTGTTGAGGAATTTCCCAAAGATACAGGCAGGTAAACATAAGTAACTCAATTTAATGAGAATGGAATGTTTCTGATAAATATAGTTCATGAGCTTAGACTAGCGGGTTGGAGCTAGAGTATAGATGCCATGAATGCTAGGCATCGTAGGGATTGAATTTACCTATTGGTCAGTAAGGACCAATGGAGATTTCAGAGTAGGGGACTAATATGATGCAAGTAGCATTTTAGGAATATTAATCTCATAAGAAGGTTAATCCTCACTTTACCTGTGTCTAGTAGGGATCAGCAAACTATGGCTCACATCCAAATCCAGCTTATAGCTTTTTATTTGTTTTTTAAAAATAGTTCATTAAGTATAATTTTAATTTTTAAAGGATTGTTTAAAAAACAAAGAAAAACAAGAGATGGAATAGAGTCCGTATGTGGAACATAAAGCCTGAAATATTTACTACAGTATTTGGGTCTTTATAGAAAATGTTTCCTGACCTCTAGGGTAGAGTTAGTGATTCTAAGTGTGACCACTAATAGACTATACCTGTAGTCTATTTTCTTAAGATTGGTGTAGTTTTCATTTCATTATTTCAGGACCTTTGTTGTTTTTTTAGGACAGTTTTTTTGTTGTTGTTTGTTTTTAATTTTTTTTTTTTTTTATCGGTCCCAGGGATCAAACTCAAGACAGTGCACTTGCAAGGCAGGTGCTTATGCCGCTGAGCTAAATCCCCAGCCCTTTAGGACAGTTATAACTGGGGACCTAACCAGACTACTATTTTTACCCCCTACAGTAGTGGGCATTGAACCTAGGGCCTTGAGCATGTTAGGCTAGTGGTTTACCACTGAGCTGTAGCTCTAGTCCTCTCTGCCTGCCTGCCTTCCTGCCTTCCTTCTTTCCTTCTTCTCTCCCTCCCACTTTCTTTCTCCTCTTTCTCTCTTGCTGTCTCTTTTTTCTTTCTTTCTGTTTGGAGATAGTGTTGCCTTTCTTTGTTGTCCAACCTGGACTTGAACTTTCCATCCTGAGCCTCCTTATTAGCTGGGATTGCAGGCATGGGCTGCTGAGCCAGCTTCTAACCAGACTTCTTTCTGCCAGTTTTATCTTCTGTACACTACAGTCTGAATAATCTGTTGACTGAATATTCTTTTTTTTTCTTTTAAACAGGGTTTCACTATATAGTTCAGGCTGGGCTTGAGCTCACTTTGTAGCCCAGGCTGGTCTCAAACTCTCAAGGACCCTCCTGTCTCAGCTTCCTGAGTGCTGGATTACAGGCATGTGCCATCATGCCCGGTTTTGACTGAATATTCTTTAGATCGTTTCTGTCTTGTTCCATCTTGTCTTTTGTATAAGCTGTCTTCCTTCATGACTTGACATCTTTCTGTCTCTGAATGGCTTTTCCTTACCCTATTCCAGTTCTTCATTTTACTACCTGTAAGCAACATTTGGCAGGTGCTTGTTGATTTTTTTAAATGCATCATGCTGTCTCTTACCACTTGGCTTAGACTGTTCCTTCTGTTGAGAAGCTTTTTGCCAAGATAATTCCTATTCATCTTTTAAATACTCAGGTGTTATCCACTCTGAGAAACCGAACCCTGAGATTTACCTCCCTCACACTGATACTCCTTTGTGTTCCTGAAATATCCCATGCATATCTATATATGTTTACCTTATTGTCTGTTTTTCTGTTTCGTTTTTGTTTTTTGGTACTGGGGATCAAACTCCCAACTTTGCGTTTGCGGGGCAGATACTTGTGCCTCCGAGCTAAATCCCTAGCCCCACTTTATTGTCTGTATATAAATGAATTCCTAGAAGCCAGGGGCTGTGTCTTACTCATTTTTTATTTGGCATAGTTTTGAACATAGCAGATAGTATTTATATAAACAAATGTTAAAAGTGCTTGGCATGTAAGGAGTAGACAATTAACAAGGGTAGGTGTTGTACCATATGCACAGAGATAGTGATGTTTAAATTCTGAAGAGTAATAGCGATGATACAGGACGGTGATGATGGACGTTTTATTTTTATTTTTTTTTTTTGTCTTTTTGAGATGGGGTGTCATTATGCAGTTTAGGCTGTCCTTGAGCTCACTTTGTAACTTTCTGCCTCAGCCTCCCAAGTGCTGGGATTACACATGCACTCTACCACACCCAGCTCCAGCTCCGTGATGAGCCTCTTAGAGCTTTTGGGTTAACCAATAGCCCTCTGCGGCATGCATGCTGTGTAGGCTTGCCACCACTGATGTAGGACAACTGTCACTCAAGTCTCTGAGCGTAGAATGGGTGGTGGGAAAGGACTAGAACTCCTTAATATACCCATTTGGGACCTGTTTGCATTTTGAAAAGTTGTACAGCTAGGTAAAGTTCTGGAAAATAAGCGCATTATGTGATTGGGACCCAGCCCCCCAAATTTATTAGTGTCAGAACTCCCCCTTTCCCTCAAGTTTCTTCTAGAAAGCTTCTGCCTGTTTTTGAATGCTATGTAAGTGGAATCATTTAGTACATATTCTTTGAGTTTCCTTTGCTCACTCTCATTAGCAAGATTAATCTACGTTATGTTCATTCAAATGCTGTATTCTGTTGTGTGAACACATCACCCTTTAGATCTTGCTTTGTAGTTCAGGCTGGCTGTGAACTTACTAGGTAGCCCAGGATAGCCTCGAACTCATGGTGATCCTCCTGCTTCAGTCTCCCGAGTGCTGGGATTAAAGGTGAGAGCCTGGCCAAAGTGAATTCTTTTAGGTTATTAAATAGAGTTTTCTGTGTGCTGATTTTTCTTTACATTTCATCCTGTTATTTTACCTTGGAGAAATGTGAGAAGAAAAAAATTCAGTAGGGAAACTGTTAATGCTGCTCTTTGGTTCCTGCGAGTTCTCGAGTTCTCGTTTCCCTCCTTGTCCTTCGCGTACAATCTGTAGTCAAGAGTCAGGTCCTTCTTGCCCCAGTCATGTGGTATTTATGGTCTACTTTTAGAGTTTTGTCCCTTTGAAGAAGATGAAAATGACAAACTTATGTTTTATTAAATGCATTCTGTAGGTACATTTTATCCGTATTTATATAAGACTGGCGGTGAAACTTTTGGAGTTTTCAGTGATACAAAGAGCTGCAGCACGTCTGCCATAGGTTCACACACTGGGACGTAATCACTAATCTTCAACAGGATGTTAGAATGTTGGTGTTGTCACCATTTATGGATGTGGAAATAATAAATAACTCAGGTCGAGTAACTTGTTTAAGGTAGCACAAGTAATTGGAAGAGCCAGTCTGACTCTAACTAGAGTTTGGTATTATAGGCAGGGAATATAGTGATATGCTGCCCCAAACAGATCTTTTCTCTCTCACTTCAGTTTTTCTAAACTACATTGTGAATGTTTAACTTGTACGTGTATATGTGATTTGTTGCATATAAAGCATTTTATCATGTAGTTTTGATTTTTATAATTCCATGATTAGATGTAGAATAAGACAAGCAGGTCTTTGATCCACCCATATCCTGCCTTTTATAGAAGAGAAACTAAGTCTTGGAGGAGGAGGTTACATTGCCTGAGGCATAGTACTAGTAAATGGTAGAGCTAAGATTTAAATTTAGGACTTGTAGCTGCAGTAAGAATAAAGAGAATAAGAGGCTTTTTTCTTTCTTTTTTGCAGCACTGGGAATTGAATTCAGAGTTTTCACACTGAGCTACATCCCCGACCCTTTTTTATTTTGAGACAGGGTCTTGATAAATCACCCAGACTAGGCTCAAACTTGTAATCCTCCTGCCTCAGCCTCCCAGAGTACTGGGATTACAAGAGTATGCCACCCTGCCCAGCAAGAGGAACAAGTTTGAGCTATGTGGAATCAGTAAGCATCTTTATAATTGTCAAGTAAATGTCTTGGATTATAACATGAAAAAGCATAGCTAAAGTGTAAGGATTGAATGGTACTAATTGAAAGAAATTGGCATATTTAAATTAAGCTAGTTGTAGATTTTGAATTGGACCCAATAAACTTGGCACTTCTGAAGAGGCTTTAACGTTTAGTGACTCAATAATGAACAAATTGACAACTTTGTGAAATGTACTGCTTTAGAGGTTAGAGGTGGGTAACAGAGATTTGAAACAGACAACATTCCCAGGGTTTACATTTTAATTGAGGAGACAGACAATAAATGAAGTAATTAGGTAAAATAGAATGTAGATGCTAGGTGGAGGAAAGCACCGTGAAGGATAACTAAATAAGGCTGGTGTACAGGGGATAGTAAAGGCTGGGGCGTGGAGTTTGCAGTATTAAGTACCATGGAAAGGGCAGACTTCACTGAGCTGATCTTGAGTGAAAAATTGAACTAGGCAAAAGAATAAAAAGTCTTGCAGATGATCTGGGGATGGATAGTTTTGGATAAGGGGTATAGTAAGCTTATAGATTGTGAGGGTAGAAGGGACATGGAATGTTTGAGGAACATTAAGGAGATGAGACTTTGAACCAAATGAATAGTGTGACGAGTCAGGTGGCCGGAGTGGGGGCCGGAGTGTGGGCACAAATGGGTTGTGGTCAGACAATGTTGGTTTTTTTTTTTTCTGGTATGGGGATTCAAACCCAGGACCTTGTGCTTGCTAGGCAGGTGCTGTGTTTCTGAGTTAAATCCCCAGCCTATGATACTAGTTCTTAACCACTGAAAGGCCTTTTACTTGTGGGAGATAGCCATTGGAAAGTTTTAAGCAGTTGGTGATAGTATCTATCTATAGTTATTTGGCTGTCTACTAAGTGTACTAAGGTTGGGAAGTGGTAAAGGCATTGCCAAAGGTAGAATCAGGGAGACCAGAGAGGAGGAAAAATCATCCAAATGATAGATGATAGTGATGCCAATGGAGGCGGGAGAAAGGATTGGTTTCTGGATATATTTTGAAGGTACAGCTGAGAGAATCTGTTGACATATTTGAGGCAGGGCATGAGGGAAAAAGAGGAGCCACAGATATCTCTTAAATGTATCCCTGAGCAATTGTAGGAATGAGTTACAGTTACCTGAAATAGCGTAGTCTTTAACAGGCACAGATTTAGAGAGGAAAAGGCATTTTAAAACTGATATAAATTTTGAGCCTTTTTGGAACAAATATGTGTAAATTTGGTTTAAGACCTGTGGTCTTAGCCATTTTCTTTTTACTCCTTTTCTTTTTTCCTTTCCTTCTCCCTTGTCTTCTCTCCCACACCTTTTTTTTTTTTTTTTTTTTTTTTTTTTTTTTTTTTTTTT
>PVJX010003436.1:0-108806 GCA_004027295.1 Dolichotis patagonum | reverse complement strand
TTTTTTATATCTATCTTTTATTGAAAAGAATATATTTGCTTTATAACAAATCATGAAGGATTTCCTAAGAAATTAATAAAATTGTTTATTAAAAAGTAATACAATAACAATGTATATAAGCAGTTCTCATCCAGGAATGAGAACTGGTATCAAAGATAAGTTGTATATTAGCAGGTAATAATATTAGCAGCTTACATTAGCATCTCTCATTGAGGAATAAGATGCTTATAAAGGAACCAAAGAATAGCTTTTCACCCCTATAGTGCTTGGCAAACCTGGGCAAGTAGCTCAGTGATAAAGTGCTTGCCTAGGTTGCATAAGACCCTGGGTGTGATCTGCAGCACAACAAAAACAAAACAACAACAATTAAAACCAAATCACTTGGTGATATCCGGAGACAAATACAGGCTATCGCAGCTGAGCTTGAATGATGGCTTCTGGTGGGTACAGCTGAGGATCCATCACAATGACCACAACAAAGGAGTGCTGTCCCAAAGTGTCCATAGTAACAAGTTGTGATATCTTGATAATGTGTGCTTGGATGTAATATGTGATGTAATATGTGTACTGTGGGTGAACAAACACGATGCATTTAAAATCAACATCATAATGCGTAGCGATTCAGATAGGATTAAACTGTACCAAACATCTTTCTAAGTTGTTTTTGCTTTATCTGCTCAGGCTTGGCGCTGAAAGTCACATGGCAAATGTCAGGCTCCGATCTACCTTTGGATTTATCTATGCAATGTATTCAGCATGCTTATAAAGGCAGTTTTTAATTTTTTTATTTTTAATAAATGCATTTTTTAAGACCATAGGTGTGTGCACTGAAATACAAGACTTATTGTTGGAAATAAAAACCATATATAGTTTACTCTGTCTATGAGAATAATTTCTATGCAGTGATGTATAAATAATATAGTTCATGCTAAGTGTAAATATTTTTTGTTTGGGAATTAGTAAAATGCTTGATAAGTTTGGCTAAGGGAAATATTTATGATCTGCAGCATCCAGGTTTCTCATTTCATCCCCAATGTTCTCCTAATGCTCCCTGGAGTATTTATGTTTTTTCCACTCATTCTATTCCACAAAGATTCCTTACGTTAGTTTTTAAATCAATTATGGAAAACTAGAAGTTTCTGGTTATAAAAATTCAGAGTTCACTTGAAAGACAAACCAAGGAAGTTTTTCCATGTGTGTCAGTGCGCTCAGATTGTGGTTTCCTGAACTGATGGTGAACACCCACAATGGTTTTCTTAGCAGTCTCTAACAAAATAGATGTAGAAATTGAGAGTGCGCTTTTAGAAACTTTTGTACCAGTTTGACACTGCTACGTCAACCCTGCCTATGTGACAAAATACTTTAGTTCCTGTGGAATTTACTGTGATCTAGTCAGTGTGATAAACTCACGAGGCATGATCATATAAGTATCTGGGACAAATTCAAAATTTAAAATTGGCATTGAAACTTCACCACCAACAGCCTATAGTTACTATTTTTTAAATTACCTGGAAATAGTTTATTCACACCTGAGTCATTTCTGTCTTTATCTGCACATGTCTGAGCAGGGTACCCCTGTATTTTGTTGCAAAGTTGAAGTTCATTGGTGTTGCGGTTTGAATCTTAAGCATACCCTTAAAGGCCCATATTCAAAAGGCTTGGTGCAGACCTAGCCCCACAGGGAGTGGGGGAAACTAGGACCTGAGCCCTAGTGAAAAGAGTGTAAGCCATTGTGAGTGTGCCTTGAAAAAGACACTGGGAAACCAGAGCCTTCTCTTTCTTTCTCTTTGCTTCCCAATCACCAGAAAGCGAGCAGCTTTGCGTTTTCACATATTCACTGCCGGTGCACGCGCCTCACCACAGGCCACCAAACAATGCGGCTTACTGACTAATTTCTTAAATTGTGAGCCAGAATTAACCCTTCCTTCTTATACGCTGATTATCTCAGGTATTTTGTCACAGAGAAGAAAAGCTAACGAAGACAGCCAGGTATTCCTTACAGGTAGAATAACATAGGGATTTGGCATAACCTACGAAGGGTTTTCTCTTGGAGATAAAAGAACATCATGCATATCAGTAAAGATATGACATATTATGGCTGTGATCCAAAACCACCCAATCTCAGAGGCTCAGCTCAGTACCTGTGCAGGTTTATTTCTCACAGCACCTGCATATCACAGGTGGGCGGGGCTCTCTCCGTGCTCCCAGAATCCCACTCTAGAATCCAGGTCAGTGGAGCACACGCTATGTTTAACTTTGCTGATCACTGTCCAGAGGGAAAGAAGGAATTTAGCCACCTTTGTATCAAATAATTAACTCATATGTCACTTCCCTCATCTAAGTGGACAGTTCTAATCAATTGACCTCAATCCAAGCACATCTAAGAATGTGACATGTGCCCAGGAGATATGTATGAGTAATGTAGGAAGAAGGATAATGGGAGGAATTTTAAAATAATTAAGAAATGTCATGTATGTGTATCAACCCCTCACAGGAATGTAATCATTATGTACAAAAAATGTGTACTAGTAAACAACTAATAAGACAGCTGTGTGTTTTACTATTAATTAAGCACATGCTCTTAAGTGTAACACCCTGGTTTTTGCTTTTAAGCAAGATACTTGCACAGATATAGAAAGCACTGTGAAGAAGGAGAAAAAATGTTTCCTGTGATTTTACACAGAATACCAGTCCTGCTACTTACTGTTGTATAACCATACATAAATTATTTAATCACTTTGAAATAGGACAATAATGTTCACCTTATGGATTGTAATGAAGATTACATTGGGTAGCTTTCAATAAATTGCCTTGCATATTACATGAAAATGCAGATGGGAAAAAGCATTTATTATTAGACTATGATAGTTTCAGCTCAGTTTACAGAAAATGTTTTGGATTGATAATCTAAATAATATTGAATTAATTTAGGTGGAACATTGCTGTTGAATCATGATAGAGCTGTAAACATCTTTACAATCTTGTGTGCTAGTGTTAACCTAGCTAATGCATCTTGAATTATTCTTTATAAAATCTTGGTGGGTTGGAAAAATTATCAAATTTTCTTTTGGGTAAAATGTTTCTAGTCTTGTGCACATTCCTTTGTTATCACAATTTATGATACCACTTAGGTCTTTCTGCTCTAGATTACTGTATATTGTCATTTCTAGGAAATTAGAAATGCTGAATAATAGTCTTATTTGAAATCCCTGTTCAGTTTTAGCTGACTTTAAGGTTAATTACATGTATTTTTCCTGGTTCATAGTTTATTATGCAAGCTAATTCTTTTTAAAAGAGATTATTTAATATAGTCAAACTAAAACTCAAAATGGCAATCAATATATCATAAGATTATTTGTGCAAATAGATACTATTGATGGTCAGACAAGTCAGCATTTTTTAAAAAGAAAAACCCATTTTAGCAGAATAATGTATCAGATTTATTTTCAGAGCAGAGATTTGAATTTTCTTTTCTGTTCTCTAACAAATAGTTTGTCACACTGAGTCAATCTCTAGTTCTTCCTCCTTATGTCTCCTTTTATCTTTCCTTTTCTAGACTCCACACCTACAGCATTAGTTGAGAGACTTCAGAAACTGTTATTTTCAGATTTCTGGGCCTAACTTCTCAGTATCAGTTTTTTTCTTATGTGGATTGTAGTAGAGTCACATTTCCATTTTTTTCACTCATAACTGTGGGCATGTTTTCAATGAGGTGTTAGAGCGCCTCCTTTTGGCTTTGGAATCTCTTTCTCCACCTCTTTAATCTGGGCTGGGGATGAAGCTTTCTTCCTTTAGTAGAGGTAATGGTATGTCAGTTCAGAGCCCTGACCCCAAGAAGTCTTACATGCTTCTGTTCTCTCTCTTGGAACCCAGTCACTGCTTTGAGAACGGGCCAGGATAACTTGCTAGAGGATGAGACACTATATGGGAAAGAGCCATCCAAGCTGAGGTCATCCTAAACAAGAATCTAACAGACTTTCAGCTCACAGTAGATCCAGAATTTACCAAGCAGCTATTGAACTTATGTCAGAGTCACCAGGTTTGAGGACACAGTAGTTTATAACACTGCAACTTTTGTCAACACTAGAGTCGCATTAAACCTCTCCATGTTTATGTGAGGAGAGAGGGAAATACATAGTATTTGTTAGTCTTAATAAGATTCACCATCTGAATCCTTAATCTAAGGCACTGTCCTCTCAAAATAAACATACTCTTACTTATCTGGTACTTTTCATTTTGATCACTATGTTAGTTTTAATTTACTCCCATAACTAAATACTACAAACTTGATGATGAGAGAAATATCTACATTACCCTACAATTCTGGAGGTCAAAAGTTCAAAGTCACTCATTGTCATCAACTCTTGCTCAATTCTTACCTCAATTTGTTTCGTTCTTTACATTTTACCATAAGAGAGAAGAAACACAGTCATACTTTCAACGCTGTTCTGCATTTCCTTCTGAATCCTACCAACAAATTCCTGCCAAATGGAGATTTTCTCCACTGTGTTTCTCATGCTGTGTATGCTCTCACTAGAAGCAACATCAACACTCACAGTTTTATTAACAGGGTACTATGTCCATGTGCATTCTTTGTCTTGTGGTTATTTCATTTTTCTTCAAAGCCAGCAGCACAGAATCTAAATCTGTCTTCTTCACCTGTGTCTTACCTCAGCTTTTTCATCATATTTCTGTATTTGATTCTGTACTCCTTCTCTCATATAAAGGCTTTTGTGATTAAGACTCACTTGGATAATAAACAATGAGCACTTGCCTCAAGATCCTTTTTTAACTTCATATGCAAAGAATTCTTGCAATGTAAGGTGGTATATTCATGAGTTTCAGAGTTAGGTGATGAATATCTTCAGGAGAAGTCATTATTCTACATGCCACAACTACTTTTCTAGCTATTTTTCTTTTAATATCAAACCCCAGATGTAGAGAAAATTGTATTAGTTTGTGAATTTTAAAAAAAGGATATGTACATAAAAACTGTGAGTCAAAAACAGTTCACTTTATCTCATCAGAAATTGATATGCAGTAAAAGTAAAACAAGCCCAAATCATTTCCTTTAATGAATCCCTTTGACTTTTAATCTATTCCTGAATAACCAATGGCCTAAGCCACTTTTAAATAAAACTATTTATTACATTTTTGCTAGTAAGAAAAACAGTCTTCATAGAAGTCTGTCAAGAACATCTTTGGGTTAGTGGGAAAATGAAGATCTCTCATGCTTTGTTATTGTATGATGCTCAAATTAATACAACCTGTCTTCAAAGCTTTTCAGTGATAGCAGATGAACCATATTTAGCTTCTAATGTCCAAAGTTCACTTACATTTCCAGGCCAATGCCTGTAAGCTAATAGGACCTTTCAACACCACTCAAGTGTTTGTCCAGATCTTGCCATTGATTCTGACCACTCTTAGCTATCATACAGTCACTCTTACTGTTGATTTTTTTCTTTTTGCTTACTGTTGATCATAAAGTTATTCAAATTCCTTTTATTTTTGAAGTTTTAAAAATAAATATTTATTTGCTTGAGGGTGTGCTTCTTTGTACTAAGTGGTAAGAGTAAATTATCTGACAGAGATTGTAAAATTATATTTAACAGAAGATATAAAGAAATCTAGGTAATAAACAATTTTGTGCCACCCAATAGGGGGTCAACATTTTGGATTTCTTCAACTTCTTGTTTATCTATTTCTGTGTCAATAACATAGCTTTCCAGAGACTTTTGGGACACAAATGAATGTCTAATAATTTCCCTAAAAAGGCCCAAAGATCGTTGGAGATAAAACTTTCTCAAGTAACTACCACACTCCTTCCTAATGTGGAAGCTGGTCTGCTGGACAGAAGTCTAAGAATTCATCAACCAAAGTAAGTTGTGATCTTCAAGATTCAGAGTCAAAAGTCATGACTCAGTTCCTTTTATCTCTCATTAGAAAGACGCTGTCTAGATCAAGCTTGTCTAATCCTTAATGTACCAGAGAGTAGTGATAATAGTATTAACTAAGTATAGCTCCCTATTTACCTATTTCACTTCTAAATACTTCTTTCTAAGGAGCCAGATATTGCAAACAAATAAGACAGCAAAAACACAAGGCAGTCTGGATACAAAGGTGACAGTGAATAGCCTTTGGGAAGACAATGGTGTAACAAGAAACAGAACAAAGGCATTCTGTGCTGCTGCTCTTAACTACTCTGATTTGGCTTCCGTACATATAACCTGTACTTTATGACTATGCATAGAACAAAGCTGTCTAGGGCTTAACTCTCTACTGTTACCATCTTGAAATTTGTAGTAGTTTGTTTTAATTAAGTGTACTTCTACAATATACGTAATGATCATATTCATCATACGGGATTTGTTCTTGTACATGATATATTTTGATTTTCCTTTTTCCCCCAATCCCTCCTCTTCCCTTTAACCCTCTTCCCCTGCCTATTTATAAAGCTTTGTTTACATTTTATCCCATTTTTTTTTACTGATTTTTCTTCTTTTTCCCTTCCTTCGTTCCCCATCCCCAAGTTTCTCTTTATGTTGAGCGATATTTCCCTGTTTCACAATAGCGTTATATATTTTGGCCCTGATTTATACTTACAGTTTCTCATAAGAGGGAGACAATGTGATATTTACATATGTGAGTCTGATTTATTTTACTTAAGGGTATGGTCTCAAATTACAACTATTTTCCTAGAAATGTCACAAGTTTATCCTTATTTATGGCTCAATAGTACTCCATTGTGCAAAAAACACATGATTTTTATTCATTCCTCAGTTGATGGGCATTTGGGTTATTTCCAAGATTTAGCCGCTATGAACTGTGATCCTATGAATATGGGCTCATATATCTCTGTGGCATGATTTTTAAATTCTTTTGGAAGATACTCAGAAGGTGTACAGTTGGGTCAAATGAGACCACTAATCCTACTTTTTTGAGAAATCTCCACACTGATTCCCAGAGTGATTGCACCACTCTTCACCACCCTGTAAGAGTGGAAAAGGCTTCTTTTTTCCCTATAGCTGCTCCAGCATATGTTATTGGTTGATTTCTTGATGATAGACATTCTTTCTGGAATGAGATGGAATTTTGGTGTTGTTTTAATTTTCGTCTCTCAAATGAGGAGTGATGTGGAACTTTTTTTGTATATTTCTTATCCATTTGTATTTCTTCATCTGAGAATTTTGTATTCATCTCAGATGCCCATTTTTGGATTGGATCTTTAAATTTCAGAGGTCTAATATTTTAATTATTTATATGTTTTAGATATAAGTCCTTTGTCAGGGACAACTGATTAAAATTTTTTCACTTGGTGTGGGTTGTCTTTTTACTGTATTAGTGATTTGTAATACTGTGCAAAAACTTTTTAGTTAGGATGAGATCGTGGTTGTTGATTCTTTGTATTAGTTCCTATTCAGTTGGGGTTTTGCCATCAAACCCTTGCCTACACCTATCTCCTCAAGTGTTCTGCCTAATCTCTTTCCCTGTAGATTTAGTGTTTCTGTTTATATATTTAGATCTTTGGTGCATTTCAATTTTAGCTTAGTGCATGTTGATAGATATCGGTCTAGTTTTAGTTTTGGGCATGTGGAAAACCAGTTTTGCCAGTACTATTTATCAAGTGAGGCTAACTTTCTTCCAGTGAACGTGTTTGGCTCCTTTGTCAAAGATAAGGTTGCTGAGTGTTTTTGGAGTTTGTGTCTGCATCTTCTAATGTGTTCCATTGATCCTCAGGTCTGTTTTTTTTGCCAGTAGCTTTGTAATATAATTTCAAGTCAAGAATTGTGATGCCCTCTGCCCTGCCTTTGCAGATGTAAATTGTTTTTGCTATTCTATATCTCTTCTCATTACAAATGAATTTTAAGAGTATTTTTTCTAGTTCTGTAAGGTATGCTAATGTTATTTTGATTGACATTGCATTAAATCTGTATAAAAACATTGAGAGTATGGCCATTTTCTCTATGTTGGTTCTTCCTACCCATGAGCAAGAGTTATCTTTCCATTTTCTGATATCTTCTTTTACCTTTTTTTCAGAGTACTGTAATTTTCAATGTATGGATCTTTTGCTTCTTTTATTAGATTGATTCCTAAGTATTTCATTTTTTGGATGCTATTGTGAAAGATGTGGTTTTCCTAATTTTCCTGTCAGTGAGTTTGTTGTACTGGAATGTTATTGATTTTTAAGTGTTGATTTTGTATCAAGCTATACTACTGAATTGGGTTATCAAATCTAGAAGTCTTTTGGTAGAGTTCTTGGGGCTTTCAATATACAGTATCATGTCATCAGCAAATAATGATAAGTTAACTTTCTTCTTTTCTATCCATATTCCTTTTATTTCTTTTTCTTATCTAATTGCTCTGGATAATGTTTCAAGCACAATATTGAATAGGAGTGGTAATAGTGAACATCCTTATCTTGTTCCTGATTTGAGAGTGAAAGCTTACAGTTTTTGAGCATTTAGTATGATATTGGCTGTGATTTTTCAGAAATGACTACTCAGATTGAGGTAAAGACCATTGATTCCATTTTTCTATATATTTTTTTTATCATGAATGGATGTTCTACTTTGTCAAATGCTTTTCCCGTGTATTGAGATTATCATGTAATTTTTGCCTTTGGCTCTGTTAATATAGTGTATTGCATTGATTTATTTACATACGTTGAACCATTCCTGCATCTGTAGGATGAATCCATCTTGGTTATGGTGAGTAATCTTGATGACTTGCTGCACTCTTTTTCTGTTTACCAGTTTCTTATTGATGATTTTTTATATCTATGTTTATTAAGGAGATAACCTGTAGGTTTCTTTTTTGGTTGGGTCCTTCTCTGGTTTTCACATCAGGGTAATGCTTGATTTCAGAATTGATCTTGTAAGTATTGCTTCACTTTCAATTTCTTTAGTTTCGGTATTGGTGGCATTAAATCTCCTCTAAATTTCTTATGGAATTCTACAGTGAATCCATCAGGACATGGACCTTTCTTTGTTGGTAAGTTTTTAATTGAGTTTTAAATTTTATTGGCTGATGTTGAGCTACTTACAATTTTTATATCTTCTTATTTAAGTTTTTGCAATTTGTATATGTCTAGGACTCTCTCTGTCCTTTCTGTGTTTTCTACCTTATTAGAGTACAGGTTCTCAAAGTAAGTATTAAAGATCTTCTGGATTTCTGCAGTATCCATTGTGATTTCACCCTTTTGGTTCCTAATTGTATGAATTTGAGTCTCCCCTTTTGTGAAATGGTTGGATGTGTTTACCAACTTTGTTTAATCTTTCAAAAAGCTAACTCCATGTTTTCTTAGTCTCAATTGCATTAATTTATGATCTTATCTTTATAATTTTCAGTCTCATAGAAGGTTTGGGTTTGATTTGTTATTCTTTTTCTAGATGTTTGTGGTTCAACATTAGGCTATTTATTCAAGCTCATTCTCTTTTCTCAATATGTTGTATTGGCATTATAATTTAATTATAGGTACTGTTTAATTTCTTCTTTAATTTCCTCTATGACCCATTGTTTGTTCAATTTTTGTGTGGTTATGTAGTTTTTGTGATTTTTTTTGCTGTTAGCTCCATTTTCATTGCACTATGGTCAGATAATATGAATAGGATAATTTCAATTCCTTTACATTTACTTAAACATGTTCTATGGGCTAGCATGTGGGCTATTCTGGAGAATTTCCCATGTGCAGCTGAGAAAACTGTATTCTAATGTCATGAGGTTGGACACTATAGACATACACTAACTCTGTTCATAGATTTGTTTTAATTCTCATATTTTTGTTGATTTTTTTGTCTAGTTGATCTATGTAATTTTGACAGTGGGTTATTAAGGTCTTCCATTACAACTGAATTAGTACTTATTTTATTTTTTATGTCTGTGAATATTTGTTTGATGTAGTTCTGTGCACTATTATTTGGTACATATATACTTATGATGTTATCTCTTCTTCTTGGAGTTTTCATTTAACAAGTACATAGTCATATTCTTTGTCTTTTTTGATCAATCTTGGCTTGAAGTTTCCATTGTCTGTAAATAGGATAGCTATCTCTACTTTTTTCTGAGTTCCTGTGGCATGTAGTATGTTTTATACCCTTTGAATTTCAGCAAACAAATTTCTTTTTGAGCTAAATGTGTTTGTTGTATGCAGTATATTGTATTTTGTTTCTTGATTTGTTCAGCCAGTCTGCTTCTTCTGATTGGTGAATTGAGACAATTTACATTGATGGTAATAACTGATAGCTATTGGCTTATCTTTTGCATATTATTGTCCTATTGTTGTTTCCTTTTCTTTCTTTTCTAATTAATTGTTTGCTCGGTATTGTGACTTCTTCCCATTGGCATTCTTTATGCTTGTGGTTTTTATGTTCTCCTTCTTATATGACCATCAGAACATTTTTGCCAAACTGGTTGGGTGGCCATGAATTTCTTTAATTTTTTTTTTTTTTTTTTGGTCCTGGAAGTATCTTATATCTCCACTGAATTTGAAAGATAACTTTGCATAGTACATTAATTTGGTTTAGAGATTGTTTTAGAGCTTGAAAGACCTCATGTGTGGAAAAGTCTGCTGTGATTCTGATGGGCTTTCCTTTATAAGTGATTTGTTTCTTTTCTCTAAATTCTTTTAATATTCTGTTCTTGTGCTGAATTTCTGGAATCTTGATTGTTATATGCCTTGTTGGAGAATTATTTTGGTCACAGCAATTTGGAATTCTATATGGTTGACTTAGTTGTATATCAAGGTCTTTATCCACATTTGGAAAGTTTTTTGCCATTACTTCTGTGAAGTGTTTTTTTGAAGGCATTTGTATTATCTCCAGCTTTCTCATTGACTCAAATCAATCTTACATTATTCTTCTTTGGTTAATCTCACAACTGTTGGGTTGAGTTTTCATGATATCTTTCTATTTCTAAGATATCTTTCTTTTCATGGTCACTGCTGCAATTCTGTGCTCTAGATCTGATATTCTATTCTTTCCTTCATTTGTTCTGTTGTGTATACTTTCAATGGAGTTTTTAATCTCTTGGATTTCTATTTAGATCTATTTCATCAATTAAGTTTCTTTCCTACATTGGGCATTTATGGTATCCATAATTTTCCTAAGCCCATCTTCTTTATCTGTGCCTGCTGTGATAGCTTTCACTCTTTAAAATAGCTTTCATTTTGATGGTCTTTTTGTTTTACCTGAATGATCACTCTTTATAGCCTCTTTCATTTGTTTTTTCACTTCTACTGCTATCATTTCAGAAAGTTCCAGAAACTTTCTGGAACTGGGTAGCTTCCAGTTTCCCCTGTCTCATTGTGTTCTGGACTTGTGTTGGGTGAGCAGGAGGTCTGGGATTGTATTTTGTTTCTGTATCTTGTCATTCACTGTTTTCTACCTTTTATTTTATTTTGTTCTTTGTTTTTTTGCTTTTATATTTCTTATGGTAGATAGCTTTATCACTAGTATCAAGCCTTCCCTGAAAAATATCTGTTCCTGAGGGATTTCTTCTAATATAGATGGCTCTTTGTTTTTGTGGCTATCTCAAGAAACTGCCTTCCCAATGTATTAAGGCTGAGAAGTTGGTATCTATTTGACTCAGCATCCAATCCTTTAGTACTGGATTTTGGTGATATTTATGATCCTAGACAATGCCAGTGTTGTTATACAAGGGGGGAAAACTGATTGTAACAGGTATAACATCATGGCTAAAGTAGTACATTAGCATCAACAATAGCATCAGGCACAGTCTATGTACTGAAAAATTGTGCTATTAACCTGATACCTTTAACCATAGGAGCAGATTCTACAGTTGTATTAAAAAATCCAACATATACCAGGAGCTTGCATACAATGATTTTCTTCTTAGCAGGGTGATTTTATGCTGTTGCATGGGGATGTTGGAGAAAAAGGGAATAGGGGACAAAATAGGAAGATCAATGAGGTCAGATATAGTAGAAACAATGCTGGAGGGGCAAAGGATGTTCCCCCAAGTTTTTGGAAATTGCAGAACACAGGAGAGAAATAATGAAAGAGAAAATAAAGGAACATTGAAGTGAATTAGGGAGAGAAGAGACAATGTACACTCACATAAAAATATCATAAAAATCAAGAGAGTTGAAAGAGAGACATAAGACAAATATAAGAAAACAAAAAGAAAGGTAAGAAACCTAAATAGTAAAAAATAAAGATGGAAAAAAAGAAAAAGAAAACCACAACCAGACATAAAAAGGAAAACAAATCAAACAAAGAGAAAGAAAAGTGGTAAAATTCCTCTGGTGTCCATGCTTCTATGGTAGTGTCCAAAGTAGATCTCAGAAATGCACTGTACTCCAGCCAAGTCTTCAGTAGGTTTTTTTCTGAGTAGGGGCTGATATGGGCCTTTATATAGAGAGACTGGTCTTCTGTTGCTGGGGTTCTCCCAGAGCCCTTTGATACAGGATGGCTGCCCTGTCTTCCTACTTCTGTTCCACATTTCTGTGCTAGTGCACAACACCAATTCACTGAATTCACCAACTGCTGGCTTGTGTTATCGCTGCTGCTTGGGACTTTTCCATGCTGCTGGTTCCACCTGCCAGTTTGCATCCACACCAGGGCTTGCTCTATGCTGGTCTCACCTACTGGTATGTTCCTACCCCAGGGACAGCTCTCCACTGATCTCAAATTCTTTTTAACTATAATCACAGTATTGGACCACTGACCTTAAGTGACATTAAATGCTACAAGCTCATTACATACTGTCAAGAAGAAACTCTCTTTTCATATATTTTGTTTATTTGTAATTACTTCTTTGTGACCCTAGTTTTTACTTTGTAAATGGTATAAAAAAAGACAGAAGTAAATATGCACTACTTATTTCCCACGTGGGTGTATTGGAGCAGTACTTCTCAGTCTCCTCTAGAGACAAAAATTACAATTATTTTTTTAGCCTCATGTACTTTAGCTGTATGACCACATGGCATGTTGTACTTCTGTGAGGTCCTTGGTTTCTGCTCCAAATACTAAGTTGTATAAAGAGAAATATTATTTACTTGTCACTCTAGGACTTTTTCTCTTTTGGTTCTGAGACTCAAGTAGTGAAAATCAAACATAATTCCCAGCACAGTGTTAGATTCTCTCTCTTTTCACATTCTGCAAAACATTCAGTTTACTTTTCAAAAATCAGCCTTTCACGGTAAAGAACACCATCAAAGTAACTCCAAAAATGCTCTAAACTATTTCTCCACAGAACATTTGGTCAGTTTATAGCCCAGCTGTTGACAGATGCATGTCACAAGGGAAAAGCTATCCTTCTGCGCTATTTACTCTCTTCCATTTTTGCTATGATCCCACAACAAAGTAACACTACAAATTGACTTTATTCTAAGGTTTAAAAAAAATCCAGGCTGCAGTACCTGACACTGGCCTTGCTGCTGCCCTCACACACATCATTTTTCCTTTTTGGAGTTCATTATCATCTGCTATCAATCTGCCTCCTCACCCACTGCATTGGAGTCCATCTGGAGTTTCTTTATGTTGTCTGTGTGTGTGGGTTTCCCCCTCCCACTGAATCAAGCCAAGTTAGTATCATCAGAAACTTTCCTGGTTACCATCTGTCACCTCACTTCAGATTTTGAAGCACTGAATTCACAAGTGCTAAAATGAGAGTCCCTCTTAGTGTTTTTGTACTGAGATCATCAGTATTATCAATATTTGTTGATTTATTTTATAACATTTGCATGTGTATGTCTGTACCTTAAGGCCCACTAGTATTGAGCTTAAATAAGATTTGAATGTCAAATAGGGAAAATTTATAGGAATAGTATGACTTTATGATTCTTATGGAACTTTGAGGTCAGAATACATGGGAGAAAATAATGACTGTCCTTTTTAATTTTGCAGCTGTAGGCATTTACTTTTGATCTCCAAGACTCACTTTCTTCTTCTTTATTAATCATGATAAAACCTACTTATAAGGTATGTGACAGGATTTAATCAGACTCCATGAATAGAATACTTGTCATCATGCTTCACAGGTATTAAATTCTCAATAAATTTCATCTTTTATTCATCTGGATAAGGTAGTTCCAACTCAAATCTGAATATGCTATGTTGTTTAAAAGCAAATAGATATTCAGTATATATTTACCAATAATGTATTACATCACTCTTACACTGAAGTTGTAAGTGCTAGGTTCTACCCCTCAAGCAGTCTAGAATATGGGAGAAACCATTGAGCAAACAGGGGTAATATAATACAGCCGTGCTAGATGGTGATGCAACTGCTATGGTTTGAAAAAAAGGAGTGGAGCTATCCAGAGTGGAGAACAGGAGGGTGAGGAGAAATCTTATTTTTTCTGTTTTCATTTTGTTAAAGTTCTTTAATGAAAGGCTAAAATAAAATTTCACAACAAAATAAAAGAACAACAATGAGTACAAGGCATAGACACAAAAGATTCTCTCTTATAAAGAAGAGATAATGTAAAACTTTCTGTTAGTAGAACAAATTAAACAAGTCAGCATATACAATATGTTAGAACCTGATTAAGCTCTAACTGCTGAGCAATTTGGAGTCTCCTAGTCTGAGGAAAATTATTCTAGGTGCAGTTGTAAGAAGAACATGATTGGTAATGATGTATAAACAAAAATACTAAAAATGACATTATAATGAAAAAACTGAAGTTAATGCTTTATATGAATCACATGATATTAAAATCATGAATAAGAAAGTAAATATCTCATTGGGCAAAGCTCATTAAGGCAATTATAAATTTCTGGCTTACATTTTTCCTTGAATAAAAGTTAATAAATTAATAATGACTAGTATTTATTCCACAACAAATACTGAAGTTGTTTTATTGCCATTGTCTTCTCCAAATATAAACAATTTTGTCAGTTTTAAGATAAATGCATTAAACAAACTGTAGAAATCTTACTATAGCAAATGTAAAAAATGCTAAAAGGAAATTATATATTCAACTCTACTCTCTCCAGATTATTTCTATTAAGAGGATCAGAAATGATAATCTAAACAATCCCTCCATGTTATTGCCAAAAACTTTATTTATCAATAAGAAAATTTTCAGTAGCTTCATATTTCAAAGTAAAACTGTTAACTTTTAGAACAATTTTGAATGTTTACAATTTTTAACTGGTAATGGGTTTATTCTACAATTTGTCAAATTTGAAAACTTACATACTTTCTTCCTTAGTTCCCTGATTTGTTCCTTCTCTCCCAAGGAATAGAAAGACAGTTAACTTGCTTTCAATGTTTCCAAACAAGACTGCCTTTCAATAAAGTCATAAAAACATCATCGGTTTTCTACATGGAGAACTTCTCATAGCATGAAAGAAATGAAGTGGTGAAGAGGACTTTTCCCTTCTTTTTTATGGACTATGTATAATCCGAGTGCCTAAGGACTGCCCACACAAGTTTTTCTGGGTAATGAAATTTTAGCATCTACTGGAAAGGGAAAGAGCTCTAATGGTCACTGGTGTCCCTTGCTGGAGGTGCGTCTCTTGAATATTAACATACCTGACAGGTTGGAGCAGGTTTCTAGATTCATTATATTTGGAAAAGAAAAACAGACCTTTCTTGTGGCTATTAACCCTGTATCATACACTTGCTTCCTGTCATCTTGATGGGGTTGCTCGTGGTATTTGTGTCCTATCTATAGGTTTGATTGTGATGAATTGTTTTAATATAATGTGGTATGCATCAGGCCATATCAATATGTGCTTGCTTTTCCACATCTCTTCACTTCTCAGCATCATCCATAAAACACAAGAGATCGCACACCTGCCACTTTTGCTTCACTGATTTTTATTTCCAAGGCCTCTATAGTTATGTCTGAAAGCAAAGAATGTTTAGAGATATGAAAATCGTCTGAAATGAATAGCAAACATCTAACTACCATCTATGACAACTACATTTGCCCTCAGAATTCTTCTCATTTCCTTGCTTCAGGTGCTGCTAACCACGGCAGAATGTTGGCTCATGATCTTTGCACCAACATTATTATTTGTACAAAGTGTGGTTGAAAAATATGGTAAATATTCAAATTGTTTAAAAAAGAATTATTCTAGTAGAAGGCAGGTTGCTGTTCATCTTTGAAAATATTTTCTCTTGCTTTGAATGTACTTATTCCATTATCTTGCCACTTTCTCAGCCAATTCTTGGAGTCCTCCTTCTTATCTTTCATTGCACTGTCATAGCTGAATCTATGTAATGTCTGGATTCAAAATATTTACATTTCACAGGCGTTTTAACATTGCAGAAGAGCCAGAAGCTCCACAGTGTCAGACCGAGTGAATAAGGCGACTAAGAAAATGCTGCAGAGTTTTTACAAACTTGCCATTCTCTTGGATGGCACTTAGCAGTGGCATTCTTCTTCTTTCATTTAATCAAACTTCAGGAAGACACTCTTGGAAAAAGGCTGCTTCAGAAAGTGGCAAGATCATAGGATAAATGCCTTCAATATATGGGGGAATATTTTTAGGACAATTCAGAACAATTTGTCTTTTACTGTAGTATTTTTAAATTTAAATATTCATTCACTGTATATGTTGATGACTATATTTGTTGATTATTATATTTAAGGGAATCGAGTAAAACTGAAGATTAACTTCTTCCAGTGGTAGAAGAAGAAAGCAAAACTTATTTTACATATGCATTTGTTTGTTCACATATATATCCCTCTATTAACACGCATTTGAAGGAAAGAGGGACATTAGCTGATTATATACAGGCAGACAAAAACCTAGACATAGTGTTAGTTATCTATAATAAATTGAATAAAGTGGATATAGAATTTTATAATCTATAATAAATTCAATTAGTATATTATAAAAATGAGCTTGTAATATTTTCCCTACTGCACACATTTTTCATAAATAATTCACTATAAACTTGTCTTTCTTGTCAAGGTAAAGAAACACTTTCTCTGTCCATGAAGCAAATTAGCCAATTAACCTTGTAGTACCTGCACAAGTTTATGGTCAGAAACTACATAAATTTAATATGCGGTTCAGACATGGGAAATGATTTACATTGATTTGACTGTCACACCAGACCTATTTGTACTTTCCCTTATTCTATCAGAAATAAAAACATGGATTTAGAGGAAAGTCATTATTCTCTGTAACTGTGTCCTACTAATGAGCGGAAGTACTGTCCATGGTTCTTCCTGTTTTGATTTTGTGTTTCATCTACATGGTAGTGTAGTAGAAGGTTGTCTCTTCAGGTCATTTCCATTTGCCAAGCATTAGACCATTTCTACACATTTTTAAGTAGGTTAAACATTTTATTTCTGGTGAGTGTTTTCTATGTCTTCTTTAGGTTTCTTTATTATTCACTTGGGTTTCAGATAGTAGCACCAAAACTCTCAGTCTGAAGTTTAAGTTAATTCCATAAAATCTAGCAGATAAAAAAATTTTTAAAACTCTGTTTTCTCCTATGGAAAGATAATTTTCATCCTTTGGGAACAACCCAATTGTATACTGTTAGCATTCTTTTAGAAGTTTGCAGTAATTCCCAGTTTCAACTTGCTCTAAAAATACTTTGCAAATGAAATGGAGACTAGTGTAATAGTTCTTTCCTATGACCTAAGTGTTCCTTAGAGGCACTGATTTCTCTTTCATCATTCAAATTTTTCATGCTTGCATCTTTTTTTCTAAAACATTCAATTTTAGTGGATGTGCAACTTTTAATAGTTTTTAGATAAACTATTTTGGAAAAATAGATTATTCTGGAAAACTACTTTGGCTAATATCTTCCCATCTGACCAATTTCTACCCTACTTACAAAAATTACAGCTATTTTGAATATTGTTTAATGTTAACTTTCTAGACATTTTAAACTGATATTATTGTGAATCCACATATGTCCTTAAATGTTGAATATATTTGCTTAGAAATTGAACACTAAGAAGTGACCATTCATATCCCCTTGTCAGTCTATGAGAAGAAGTTCCTTAAAAAGCCAGTCTGAAAGTTACCACTGTCCCAGAATATCTTCCTGGAGTGTAAAATTTCTGTTAGTTAAAGTTATATATGTTTTCTTATCATCACTGTTTAAGTATACATTCAAATAATGACACTACAATACTATGTTCACTTTCAGGAAACAGAAATATTTTCTGCTAATTAATAAATAGAGACCATGCTGTTAAACAATCATTTACATCTGTTGGCCCACTTACTAGTTTGTTTCTGGCCTTCCAATCCTTGGTGAGTTTTTCTGCTACTGTCGCATTGTTAACCTATGTCAGCTATTTGTAATAAATGTTTGCTATCTGCAGTCAGCTCAAAGTGGCTTATGGCACAAAAGAACTATCTTTGATCAGTAATTGTAGTAGCAAGCTTTGATTGCTCTTCCTTTTCCCTATTTTAACAACATTATCAAACAACAGAAGAGGTGGATGTTATGTATTGAGATATCACAATGAGAAAAATAGAATATGAAATAACAATGAAAACTCAGAATAAGGGAAGTAAGTCACATTTCAAATCAGTCATTTTTGGAGTTTACATTCATTTGTCATGGAATTGGTTAATGGTAATTATACAAATAACATAAATACACATGATAGTTTTGGTTCTGAATACTCCATACATCCTTGTCTTTACATGTGTATATAGTTTGCTGCCATGTTGACTATAACTTGGGCATGTGACTTGCTTTGATCAATTTAATATGAGTAAATGTGACACACATAGAGGCTTAAATAAGACTGGCACAAGGGCTGGGGATTTAGCTTAGCAGTGTAAGTACCTGCTTGGCAAGGACCTGCAAGGTCGTGAGTTTAATCCCCGGTACCAAAAGTAAATGAATAAATAAATAAATAATAAAACTGGTACATTTACAGCAGCTCTTTCATAACACTGATCCAGATGAAGCCAGGAGTAAATTGCTGGAGACACATAATTCAAATGACCCTCCACAATGGCCCTCAAGGAAGTAAGCAAGGTCCTTTGACTCTATCTACACCAGCTAAACTGCTTGTTGAGGAGAACCACACAAATCAACCAAGATGGGACCAGAGAAAACCACTAGTCCAAACTGCTAGTTAGGAATGAATAAATGATGAGTACTTGGCACCAGTTATTTGGGGTTACTAGTTAACACACACACAAAAAAATAAATTAGTGATATGGTAAATAAAGATGAATTTTTAATAAGATTTTCTGCCTTTTCTTCTTGGATTTCACATAATAATAAAAAATAAGGGTGGATACTGTAGGCAGGCGCTGGGAATTGTAATGCCATCAAGGTGCTGTTGTAGCTTTAATGCCTCGGCAGCCTGCTGTTCCCGATGGAATGACTGATCTAACATTAGGGACTCTGTCTATGTTCAGGATGGACAAAGGGAAAATGGCTTTGCCCACTGCTTTTTGTTAGGAAAGCACAGCTTTCTCAGAAATTCCCACCAGTTATCTGCTGTACCTCCTTGGAGGACAGTGGTATGTCCTCAGGTCACTTCTAGCTGCTCTAGTGGCTCGGGAAGAACTACAGTCTCTGGGAAGTATCGGCTTTTTCAACCCAGGAAATGGCTTTAGAAACGACTGATCTATTATGCAGCCAACAGTGTCAGCTTATTTCCTTTCTCATCACATTGGTTTTTAAAAAAATCTTTACTAGTGCACGTTAATACATGATGATGGAGTTTATTTGGGAAAACTGCCATTAAAATATTTTAATTAATTTAAATTCCTTGACTCCATCCCACATTTTCCACTGTTTCACATGTCCCTTTTTCTGTCACTAGTTGTCTACCCATTGGTTTCCTGTGCTCCCCTTTATTCTAACTATTTTTGTATCACTGGGTGTACTTTTAACATTTCTCAAATAAGAGAAATCATATGATATCATTTTCTGAATCTGGCTAATTTCACTTGATTTGAGGATTCCTAACTCAATTATCCTACACATGACTTAATTTCATTATTCTTTATTATTGAGTACTATTCTACTGTGTATATATACACCATATTTTCTTTATCCATTCATCTCTTTATGGGCATCTATGCTGTCTCTGAAGCAGAGAATTGCATGGTTAAGAACACAGATATGAATTTATCACTATAGTATGCAGCCTTCATATTTTTGTTTCAGGAATATGCCCAAGAGTGGTATAGCTAGGTCAAATTATCACATTGCTTTTTTCTTCTTAGTATTATTATATGAAACCCTTGGGGGGAAAATATGCATACTTGAATTTTTATCTATTTACTAAGCAATATTTACCTCTTTAAGACTCAGCTTTGTTATTTGTAAAATACTATATACTTTAAACCTCTGTTGTAAATATTAAATTATAGTCATATAAGATGTAACATTAGCTTTAAGTAGGTCTAAATTATGTAAATTTTCTCTTTGCCAGTTTCCTGATATGTGACGTAAGCTGGTTTTAGATGATCAAAAAGGAACAGACACTAACTTTTCTTGAATTTTGCCTTTTTAGTTGACTAGTCAAATATCACTGATTAACAAATTTAACTCTAGGTCCTAATCATGTTTACCTGTCTATAAAAATTTTAAAACTGATAAAATGATGACTGTTTAAATGAAACAAAAAATGTATTGTGCTAAAAGACACCTTGCCATTAATTCTCCTGCAATACCCCGCACCCCAGCTTCAAACACATTGATACCTTTGTTTGCTCCACCTTCTGATGCACGTGTCTGAAGTCCTCTTTCATAGACGTCTTCAGTTGTGCTGTTGTTAATCCCTTGAAATATACTAAAATGATTCAAAACACTTACATTTCAATGTTATTTTGACTTTGGAGAAGAGTCATATCAAATGGTACCAGACTGGGTGAAGAAGATGAATGAAGGTCCCCTATAATAATTTTACAAGTTACCTATTCCATTAGATGCCACTTAGCAGAAGAAGTCACCATATTTTGATCAGACCTTGTAAAGATACTCATAAAAGAGTACTTCCAGGAGTGGTGGGATAGGTGTTCCAAGTGGAGGGCAAGATTCTGGGGGAGATTAATCACATTTTTTGTCTTTCCCTGTAATAATTTTGTAATAAATATTTGCTGTATTTTTATATCATACTTTGTACCTTAGAAATGGAAAATGGAAGGCATATCTATTCTGTTCAGTTTTGTTTTAAAATTTAGAAATTTGAGTTGTGAAGAGATCAAAATTATGACAGACAGTTTGAGATGCTAAAGTATAAGGGTATGAAACATGACAGAATCAGAATTCACAAATATATAAATATTTCTTTTGATAACCTTCCTTTTGACACTGGCCACACCTTGGCCAGTTGACATTAGTGGACTTCTCTGGCATTCGAGGTGACATATCACCAGTAAAATCAATGAGGTTTCATTAGCAAAACAATCTCTGTCTTACTTTACATAACCCCAGAACTTTAGAAATCATGATTTTGAAGAGTGAAAGTACATCAGTTAAGCTTTGCTATGGTAACAAACCCAGGAATCTCAGTGGCTGAATTTAATGCATGTATCTTCTCATCTTGCTTATGCAAATGTGATAATTTCCCCAAGGAATATTTCTTCTATTTCATGACTCAGGGCTCCATACTACCTTCATCTTGTAGAAAGGCTATGAGCATATGACTTGCCGGTTACAATTAAATAGGTGACTAATGGTGTTGGCTGGAAGTGACACTTGTTGCTTCTTGTCTTGATATATGATCCAGAATTTTCTCAGAGCCTTACATACATGCAAGGGGGAGAGGAGTGAGAAACACGGCCATTAAATGAACACCACTTGTCTCTGCCACAGTGGAAACTGCTTTCTTTACAGTTAAAATTTGGGGGTTTAAATGAAAAATATTTATGCAATATTTAGTACAATATGTGGATCCGTAGTCTGAAGACATCTGTTTTGTTCACTAGTCTAGGGTCAAAATCCAGTAGTGTTTGGCAAATGGAAAGGACATACAATGAAGGAATGATGCAGGAATGACTGAGTGAATGGAGAAATGAACGAACAAACATGCTGTCTTTCAGCTGTATTTTTTATTATCTTTGCGTATAGGTGATAAAACTTTCAAAACTTTTATTTCTGTCTCTTCATTGTTTAGAAAACATGTCCTGTACACCCTATATATGCCACCAATTATTTGTTGACACTGAAGTTGAAAATAAACAAGGCTAGCACAACAGTTTGTGGTCTAACTACAATTGTACTGGAAGATTCTCTTTTTCCTTCCATCAAAGGGTTACATTTTTAAAGGAATGAACTTTGCTGGAAGTTTGATTTGTGTATATTTTAGGACTTGAATCTTAAAAAAAAAACTCTGCTTAACTTTGAAATACCAAAATAAATGTTCACCGTGTGCTACATGAAGTGTAAAGCATTTGACGTAACTGTACCTCTGTAGCACGTTGCTTTTATTTCTTAAACAACATAAATTTGCTGAGCTGAGCCTTAGGGAACTGTGATTTGTTGACATGAATTTAATATGATCCCAACCTGCATATTAAGAATGTTTTGATTGCTTTGCCAACTTTGGTTCCTTTGCCAAGTTTTGTGGAACAAACTTTTGGTGTTGGCAATCTTTTACATATTAGCTATCCCATTCCTTCTAATTTACAGGGAGAGAGAGAGTCAGAGACATCAATTATTTTTCTTTGCACTCTTGGGAGTTATACACATGAAATTAATAGACATCTGCAGTAGATTGTTTTCCTGACACATTCTAAGCTGCGGTGGTACCAAAGACATCTGAAAGTCAGGGAATGAATCTACATTATTCATTCTCAGCTGGTGATTATCAAAAGTTTGTTATTTCATTCAACTGTAGCAAGTTAACATAGATTAAAATGCTAAAGTGGCCTGTGAATATCTGAAAGATACTTTTCCATTTTTATTCACATTGAGTGTTTTCTTGAAGAAAATGCTAAGTGGATGCATCTAAAAAGTGGAGTTTTTCTTAAAAAGTGTGCACCTTCATTTAATCAGTAACTATCTATGAGGTGCATAGTATGGGCCGGGTATTGTTCTAGGTTCTGGATAAAATAGTGACAAAAATCGCAAAACAAAAAGTGAAGCAAACAGAACCAATCTTACCCTCAGCGAGAGATAATGGAACTTGTTTGCAATCACATAACTCCTAAATAACAGAGCTGACTTTCAGATGTCTTTGGTGCCACCCCAACTTAGAATGTGTCAGGAAAACAATCTACTGCTGATGTCTATTAAACCTAGAAGTCTGAAGGTATAGTATAATTAACAAACGTCCCCTCTTTATTCTCCATACTTATACTACAATAGAAATAAATGGAAATTTTCCTAGTCCTAAATGATTTGTTCTGCAAATCTTTCTACTAGGCTCTCCAATAGAGTGATGAAGATGCTATGTTCCTTACCCTTGTGTAGTTGATGATAGAGCATCAGCCATTGCATAAACAGGATCAAATATGGATACAAAATTATAAAAGGCAAAGACTTTGAAAGACAATGTGGCACACAATTTAAGTTTGAATATTTATATGACTCCTGCATAAGGCAGTAATATTTGAGTGATATCTTTTAGGTGAATAAATTAAACTTTGCAAAGAGAAAAGAATATTTCAGGTAAAGAGATTTACGTGCACAAAGTTACTTAGAAGACAAATAATATGAAGTTTTGAAATCATAAAGAATTTAATTGGTGGAACTTGACTGACTTGAGAGATAGGAGAAAAGCCAAGAGTGTGTGTGGTCACGAAAGTTAAGAGAACTGTGGTCATTAAGATCAAGTAAGTATAAGACTTTTTTAAAAGTCCATTGGAGAAGTTTCGTTACCTTGTATGTTTTTATTTTTTGTCTTAAAAAAAACTTTTAGGTACCAAGAGCAAGGACCTCAAGATTTGGGTAGAAGAGTGTCTTTGAAATAGACTGGCTAGTTAATTCAGGGAAGGAAATCATCCTAGTATGCTTCGGTAGTGCTTGGAGTCATCCTGCCTGTATAGGAGAAAACAGCAGTTAGAAAACAGGCAGCACCAGGAACATTCCCTATGTATTAAGATTAGATCCAGTAGAGTAAGTCAAAATGCTGACTTCAGAGAACTAATGCAGAAAGGCTGAAAATGCAAGTAGGAAATAACTGAAGTGGCAGAAATGTCAGAATCTAGGTACTCAGTCATTCAGAAAAAAAAAAACTCACTCATGTGAATATTTAGATTATTTGTAAATATTGAGATTATTTTATAGGTTTGTATAAATTTGATAGCAGTATCAAGTTTTTAAGGAAGCCCTAAGATATTAGCAAGAAGCTGAGAAAGGAAGGGTATGACCTACCAATAAAGTTTAATGATTTGGAGGTGCTGATTCGGCAAAGGGAGAAATTGAAATTTTTAAAGGGATGATGTTAATAACACTATACATGGTAACCATCTGAACTGAAGACCAAGAATTCATCAGATGATTAGATCAGATGATTAGAATTGAGTTTAAACCACCTGGAGGGGCAAGAAGAATCTCTCAGTAAGTATGCACATAATACAAGCCATTCTCAAAGTTATGAATTCCAAAGTTAAACATTTTTTCCTCTTTGACAGTTGTGTTCAAATCCTCACAGCATCTCCATGATGGTTAACCTGACAATTTGAACTAATGTGCTAATTTTTATGTTTTCCTAATTTATCGCCTCCCTATGATACCTCTTGGCTTGCTGATTAAGAAAAACTGAGAATTGAATAAAGTTATATTTCTGATATTCTTCATCTTTGGTTTTCATGTCATTTTTAATGTAGTTCCATTATTTCTAAGATATGATTTCTCTGTATCATTTCCTCTTTTTGCTGAAATAAATTTTGAAGCATGTTATTTTGTTCTTTTTGTGTTTTAAAAGAGGTGGGATGTAAAATTTCAGAATTTTTCATGACCCTATGAATTGATTCGTGTTGCTCCACTGTCTTGTAACATGGAATGAAAATGATAATAAGAATTTCAATGCAATGCTTATTCTTATTTCTTTATATATAAAGTATTTTCCTTTTAGGGAAAATTTAGAATATTCTTTTAGAGAGCTGACATTTAATCAAAGCATGTATGCCAAACCTTTTTTAAATTGGTTTGCTTTAGTTTTCCACTCTTTTTGTTATCTTTTTTTGAAGAAGATTTAGATTACATTTTGGACATTCTGAATCCATCTTACATATTTCAATATTCCTCTAGCATTTCCCATCCTTTTATGTTTTGTGTCCATGTTCTAGTTTTCCCCAAAGTTTTGTTATCTATTATTTCTTTTTCTTGTATTCCTGCCAATTCTGGTATTTGGTTTTTCTAATTAACATGTTATTTTGTAATCATTTTATTAGTTCCTCAGATTCCATCCATTTTTGACTGATTTTCACCATTTCTTCATATAGATGTCTATACCCTCAAATTTCTCTGGTTAAAAACCAAAACTTTTTAAAGAGCATCATCATTATTACATTCCATTTACTGACTTTATAGCCATGTTTCTATTGTCTACTTTGATCTTTCCTCTTGAAACTCTGAATTTTCTTTAAATACTAAGTGAAACTTGAAAACCTATAATTGCAATTGATTATTATACAAAACTGGCCCACATTTCTCTTATAGCTGTAGAACTGTCATTTAAAAAGTTTTATACTTTGAAAGAGAGGACTGTTTTTGCATAGAGCAAAGATCTCCGTTGTATACACATTTCTTCTTAGATTACACGGATGGGGCATGTGTAGACAGTTTTAGGGCTACCAAGTTACTAAGTTAAAAAACATTATATTTTTAAGTTTTGTGGTTAGAATTCTTAATCGCCAAATGGAGGATTCATTTCAATCAGTTTGAATAAAATAATTGACTAACAGACGTTATATATTACCCCTGATTGCTGAGAGAGAGGACAGGATCTAGAAGAAACTATAAAAAAACAAACAAACAAAAAGCAACAAAATGAGAGCTGCTCTCTCACTGAATAACTGGCCTCAATAATGAACTCACCTAAGATCATTTAGACCTGGGAATGCATGGCCATTCCTAGCCTGCTTCCTTATGTGGCTCACATCCAAATCATATCTTGTTCTATACAGCTGACTGGGGAACTAATATCACCTATCTGCAACTTAGTTGCAATGGAGACTAAAAAATGATGACTTTAAAACTGTACCCCAGGAAATAGATGTTGTAGTCTGGGGTTGTGCAGAGAACAATTAGAATCAGGACATGGAGTTTATAATATTATTTTTATGACGGCCACCCAGAGTTAACACAAGAAAGTGCAGGAAATCTATCCACAACATCAAAGACATAGAATATTTAGTCAAGGGCCTAAATCCCACAGCATTGTCCCACATGAGCCCAAATAAAGACCCAGAGCTCACGACAATACCTCGCACGAGTCCAACTGGAGGTCTAGAGCCCAAAAGAAGGACTCACACCAGTCTTTTTTATGGATCCGTGCTGGGAAGGCCCAAAGGTTAGCGGTGGAAACTAGGAAGTCTATGCCAGCAGGGTGAAAGAGCTGTGCTGATAGGTTGAGGGTTCTATGCTGTAGCCGAGAAGTCACACTCACAACAAACACCAGGGCTGTCCTGAAAAGCACCACAGCCATCCTCAGCAACATGGAGGCCCTGAGCTCCTCCCATGATAAGCACAGTCCAGTACATGCCAGGAAGCCAGTGTGACGAGTTCGTCCTGGAGACCAAGCGGCACACGTCTTCCCCTCCAGAGCCAGGAAGCAATGTGCGATGTGAGGACTAGAGCTTCTCCAGGAGAACCTAAGGGCTCAAACAGAAACTTGTAGGAGACCTCACAATGCCTCAACACACTAATACCTCAACACCCCTCAACGCCCTTCCTTCTCCTCCTCCACGTCTCCATTTATGCTGGTAACTTTCCTCAGGTGAAACATCTGTGCTCAGCAGCATGGAGATGTGATCCAGCTGGTGTTAAATTGACCACCAGTTTTTAATCCATAACGATAGACATAGTCTGAGGAACCATCAAGAGGACAAAGTGCTCCAAAGACTCAGAGCAGTCACAAACACTAGAAATCCTCTTGTGCAGTGAAATTTACTTGGGTTGATTTCTGTATCCAGCTCTAGCTGATTTGCTTTTTAACTTCACAGACCCAGCAGTGGCTTTAGGGTTGGTTTTACATTCATGTCTGGTCCTACAAAATATAGCAATGGTACCTTTACCTGTAAATCCTTCCCATTAGCTCTACCTGAGGTTTGAGGTAGGGTTAATTGGTGCAAAAAATTTAAGAGACAATGAAACTGAAGGGTTGACTAGTCCCAGTAGAGCATGCACAGTACATTTTTTACCTAATTGTCCAAGTTTTCACACCTCACCCTCATATCTACGTCTTTTTCTCGTACCTGTTTATTCCAAACACTGGGCCCCTAGAAGTGGCTCCCGGAAGTGGTATGCCCACCCCCAGAGCAGCCTCTCTGGGCTCTTCTGTTGGATCTGATATATCTGCCCAGTAGACCTGATGCAATAATCTCATGTTCCAGAATTTAGTAAAAATATCTACACTGCTGACTGCGTAGTTCATTTTTCTTTGTTCTACTGCATGGATTGTTTGCTCAATTATTTATTATTTCATTAAGCCTTTAGAAAGATCCACTTACATGTGAGTATCAACACAATGATTTTGTTAAAGAGTTTTAGAAAAGGGAAAAGCAAATAAAACCCCATAGTTCCTCTGTGCCCTCTGCCCCATTTCTGCCTCTCTATGGTCTACACAAGGAGCAGGCAATCTCGAAAGGATCAGAGAGTAAATACGTTGGGTCCTATTCGCTTCGTGATCTCCTTTGCAACTACTCAAATCTGCTACTGCAATGCAAAAATACCATAGGCAATATAAAGAGAGAAGCTTGGCTAGGTTCTAACAAAAGTTTGTTTATGCAACAGGGAGAAAGCTCGATTTGATCAACAATTTTAAGTGTACCTACTTCCGGTAAATATGAAATGCACTGAGGGAGAATATACCGACAATTTCAGTTTTAGCTCTAGACAAGGAATGAAGTATTTGAGGATGCATTGAAGTTATTTATATTAAGTGTCTTGCTTACACTCTGAATCACTTATTGCCTATAGTTACAGTATTTTTAGAAATTTAATTAGAAACAGGTAGGCTTACGACCACCAATTTGGTCCAGAAAATACTTTGTTTTTATTGTCTATTTATGGAGATGTACAAAACAATTTATAGCAGGCTTCTTCATGACTGTTTTCTTTACAACATGAAAGAGCATTGAAAATAATTCTTCGGATGTGAAACACTTTCCTATCAGAAACATTTCTTGAGGAATTACTATGTTTACAGGCAAAGGTAAAATCTTCAAAATTAACTTTAGAGAACCAGAGATTTATTGCATACATACCTTTTAAATTAGCATAGGAGGAGGCCAAGAGCTACTGAGTCATTTTCATCTGAGTTTTCAGTTAAATGGGAAACATATTAAGATTTGAAAGCAAGAAAAAGAGTAAAAATGTAGCGAGTAGCTATAATGTAATGTGTTTTGAAGTTTAAATGGATTGGAAGGTTGCTGAAAACAGACTTTCCCTGCACTTTTACTAAGGTGGATTTGTGACAGGAACAGATTATATTTCCCTTTCATTTTATCCATGCAGTATTTCAACACCAATAAAAATCCCTTTAACTCAGATGTTCAGCTTGACATTTGTATATGACATTCAGAGAGAAAAACTGCAGCTCCGAAGTTGCCTTGGAGAGCGAACCTAAGGTGTAGGGTGTTCTGCTTCAGAGTGAGGGAAATGCTCACGTTCACAATAGCTAATTCCCAATTCTTTGAAAGTTGTTTGCATTTGGTTGAGAAGTCTTCGATCATCAGTTTCACTGCACTGTCACCTCTGGCTGCCAGGGCACCTCCCACAACCTCTCACAAGCATCACTGTTAGGTTCTGAGGTAGCGCTGCCAAAGGAATCACCTCCATCTTTCTTGACTGCTATCTGGCATGACATATTAAAAAAAAAAAGCTTAAATCCTAGCTTGCTAATGTCTTAAGTCTCTTGTTTTCTTCCCAAATCCTTCTATACTCTGTTAGAACTCATCCCTGCTATTTATAGCATATCAATAAGGCTTTGGGCAACTTTAATGTTCATTGAAGGGCAGGATTAAATAATTCTTCTAACCATAGCTACTGAGCCAGATGGCAGAACTTCAAATTACAACTTGGCCATTTCCTAGTTTCATGCTCTTGGGTAAATACTTAATCCCTTTATGACTCAATTTCTTCGTCATTAGAATGACACAATAGTAGCATTTACTTCTCTGAGCTTATGCAAATATTTACTGAGAAAAATTAGTAGAGAACATCTTTTTTTTTTTTTTTGCACTGGGGATTGAACTCATGACCTTGCGCTTGCCACACAGGTGCTTATGCCACTGAGATAAACCCCTCGCCCCTGAGAAAGATTTGTAAAGCAGCATCCTCATATTTTAACATGAAAACAGAGAAAATGATAATCTTGGTAAGATGCAAATTCCATTGCAGTAGTTTGGGACTGGAGTTTCCCCCCAGGTAACGTGATGCCATTGGTCTGCAGATCCTGTGTGAATGTCAAGATGGAAATGTGTTTAAAACCCAGCTGGGCATAAAGAGGTGCCATCACCGTTACTGTCAGCATTATGACAGTAAATATGTTTTTCTTTCCCTGGAATATCCTCTTCCTTCAGTGATCTCATTCTTTAGGGTCATCCTACAAGAATTAATGAAAGCTTTTTGAGTACAAACATCTTATTTTCTGGGAAAAGAAAAGAAGGAAAGTATAATAATAGTCCGTGTGACAAACTCCCAGTCAGATATGACTTCTCTCTAGATTTGCACTTTAGCCCCGGGACTCTGCTAAAGACTCATCTGGAAATCACACAGGAATGTTTTTCCTCTTATCCTGTTTTACCTTGACTTTTCTTTCTGTAACTGCTGTCATTCAGATATTCGGCATTCAAGATTCATTCTCTCAGTGCCCTTCTTTCCTTGCTTGTTTTCTTCCTTTTCTCCTTTCTGTATGTTTGCTCTTACTGTCTACGTTCTGTTTTCTGGGAATTATTTTACCTTTATCTTTTGACTCTTCTATTGAAGCTTTAATTTTTATAAAAATACTTTTTAATTTTATTATTTGTATTTTACACTTCATATTTTTATATTATTGTATTTTTGATTCCTGAATAAAATATTTTCATTCTCTTTGAGGATATTAATAATATTTTTGATGATTTGGTCTCCATGGCCCATGTGTAGTTCTCTCAAATTTTCTTTATTCTATGTGTGTTAGTTTCTATTTTTGTATCATTTTTCTTTCCTCAAGTATCTTGCATATCCTTCCTTTTATGCACAGATATGAGTGTGCCTTGAAAGCTGGTTGGAAATTCTTATATGCAGATGATAATTTTCAAATGTGTATTGACTGGGCGATTTTATTGGGGAACCCCCAAATCATGATCTTTCAGTGGACTGTACAGTCACTAAAAGAATGTTCTCATCTCTTGTTATTTCAACATTTATGTGCTCATTTTTACTTATTTCCTGTTTTTATTAAACTACATTGATCTTAGCTTTATTTAACTTCTTACAGACTTATTCATTTGCTTGCTTTAAACACAAATACTCCAGTGCTTTGCAGGGATGGACCAGTGCTATTTGCCTGACTAGGCAAAATGAAAGGAGAAATCTGAGCATCAAAGTTGTTCTCTAACAAAACCACGTGCTACTCTCTGTTTTACCCCTGTCTTTCCCTTTTCTGGAAGTTCTCAAACTCCCAACTTTAAGCACATGGGAATTTTAGGGTAAAAAATGGGGTGTTTCTTACGTTGTTTAGTGTACCCTCCAGATTTAGCTTTTCCAGTACTAAATATAGAAGCTTTTCCACTCTTTCTGATTCCTAAGTGTCAATTGTACTGCTTTTGTTTCCTCTTTTTTTGTTATTGTTGTTTCTGTTAACTTCTTTCTTTAAAAAACATATATTTGCCATCATTTTATTTGCAAGAAGTGCATCTAAAGTAAATTATCCAATCATACCCAGGTCATTTTAAAAATATATAAATGTCTACTTTTGCATTATCTTAGGCAGCATTTGTGAAATGTTGATTCACGCAGTTATGCTTTTCTTATATATAGCTGATAAAACACAACAGTTTATAAAATTGTCCACATAATGCCCAAGATTATTTTATGCATGTCTAACATTAAGCACAATGAAATTTTTGCAATACAGCCCAGCATGTAATTGACACTCCTTAGGCATTTATTGACTTGAAAAATTAATTGTCCCTAAACATTCTAGAGAATAACTGTGTAACAGCATATTTTACACAATATATTCATGTGTGAGCTGTGCGTGTATGTATGCAGGCGGTAGCTAATCATCCAGCCACTTACTGGAGGGAATACTGCGGTTGTCTGTGTACCCCCAGGACCCATTCTCCACTGCCGAGTTGCTGTATCACTCAGCAGGGCTGAGACCCAGCAGTGGTATAAGTATTATCATTATTTTCCAGAATATTACCATCTGCTCATTTGATCCATTAACCTCCTATTGTACCTCATAAAAGAAATGTCCAGGCATGAAAGCAGACACACTGTAGAAACAAACAGAAGACAATATGTTCACATAGGTCACATACAGTTTGCTTTGGGGAGCATAGGTCAATGTCTGTCTGTCTGTCTGTCTGTCTGTCTGTGTATCTCTCTCCCTCTCTCTCTACACATGTCTCTCCTGCTCCCTTCTCTTTCCATAAGGGTATATTATCTTTCCTGCAGGGAGGTGGTAGATTGACTACATAAATGAAATTATCCTGGCCTAGTTTATTGATTTATTTCTAGTTGCAGGTTAATACAAATCAATTAACATTCAGTGTAATCATTGCTTTGTGTCCACCAAGGAGAGAAATAATAAATGAGTTAATAAGGAGCTTATGGGTGGTTAAATTTACATGCAGATTACCCAGCAGGTTTTTTAGACCTTTCATTAAGTCCACTGAAATGATGTAATTTTCATGTTGATTGTATTGACAATTACATGAGGCTGTAGTATGTAAAAAAATTGTAGTTTTTAAACTGAATTGTTTAAAAAGGAACATTTCTATATTTCCTATTGCATAATACTAATAAACACTGACATCCCATGTGGTAGACATTATATAGAACTGTGGATATTTAGCCCTCACAGTAACATTTGAAATAGATACTGTTCCATTTACCTAATAATATGGTGATGTATTCAGAGAATAAAGTAGTTTGCCCAGAGTCACACTGTAGGAAGTAGTGGATCTGTACTAGAAAACCCTGCCTCGTCTTCCCAGACTGGGCCTTTCAATACTCCAACAATACCCTAAATTCTAGAGTAATATAGATCAAGTGTGGCTGAAATAGCACATGCCTTGGGTTAAGGATGAGCAAAATCTGTTTTTCTTATCTGAAGTTGTAACACAGATAGTATAGGAAGCTAGGTCTACAGAAAATGCTCAATATAATCACATAACTTTTTCTATGTTAAAATTGGCTTCTCTTAAATCACTTAATTTAATATATATTAAGGTTACTGTAGTCTTAAAAGACTGTGAATTCATTGCAATTCTGAGTTAAAGAAATGACAATTAAAATTGCAATCATGTGAATTCTGGGCATTTACATTTTTGAAATAACTTATGAAACAAAGGGCACAAAAAAACTTTGATGAAGATAGACCTTTTTATTATTTATCAGGGGATTAAAGCTATAATATTCATAATTTAATTTCACATTGTTAAATTTGTTTTATAAATGCCTTAAGCTCATAGTTGTTTCCAAATGTCTCAAACTAGTTGAAAATATCTCTATGCGAAGAAAAACTGAGAATCATTGAGCTACACAAAGTCCCCAGTGGGACCTAAAACCTTCAGCAGATAATTTTAAAAATATTTTAAGAATTTAAAAATGAAGTCAGTGCATTCGTTTCAATCTACCTCAACCTCTGTGGCAATTGTTTAATATTTTATCTCTCACACTTTTGTTAGGTCATTAACACTGTATTCCAAAAACAATTGTCCCCATTGTCTTAAACCCTGCTAGTCTATATTTAATTGATGAAGTAATCTCTTTTTTAAAAATGTGCTGCAAAGGAATTTTTTGACATATTTATTTGGTCTGAGAGTTGAAAACTATCCTTATAGAGAGCTATGAAATGGAGGTTTCAGTAGGCAGTGAAAATAACTTCATGTCCGTATCTCAGTAACTCAGTATGGTACTGATGAAATAAGTCAGACTTCCAGTTTACTAAACGCAAACCAACTTAATAAAACAACCCCTGAGTTCTAGATTTACTGAAGAAAAAATGAGAATAGGAAAATACAATCAAAGGTTTTCTTTAGTGTTATTTTATTTTTTTCTGGAAAGTTAATATGAAAGCTTATGAGTATAAATTAGGATGTCTGAAGGATAAATGCTAAATATATACACAAATATATAAATAATTTGGATGCATGCCTTCCAAAATTCAGGTCTTGTTAATGTGATAGTTTTACAGACAGTCTTTAAAAGGTGATGAGGCAATGGATTGTCCTTCTTTGTGAATGGGATTAGATGCCCTTATAAAAAAGCCAGTCAGAGTGAATTTGTCTCCATTGTCCTTCTGCCATCTGTCATATCAGAAGAAACAAGAAGACCTCACTGGACATCAAATGCTTGAATTTTGATCTTGGAGTTCCAAACTTCTAGAAATGTGAGAAATAAATTTATGTTCTTTATAAATGATTCAATTTATGGTATTTTGTTGTATAAACACAAAAACACATATACATATGAATGTACATTTCATTACTCACCTATGCTATTTAGGTTTCCATAGTTTTCCATAGTAATGGACTTTAGTCTATAAAAACTTCATCCTTCTAAAAAAAAAAAATGTGTGTTTCTCCAAGACAGTAAGTTGCCTCTATTTGTTAGCGATCCATGACCTAGGACAAAATGCCTGAATGATAGGGGAAAATAATGGAGGCTTTTAAAAGAGTTTAATTTTCTCCTTAGGAATCTTAATATGAAAGCTTTCATGAGAATAACTTAGGATATTCAAAGGAGAGATTATCACAACTTCAGAGATATCATGCTAAGCGGGCTTCTTTGCATTGAGGGTGTGGAAGTCAGAACAGTATGGCTGGGGGCATGTGGTAGAGAAAAACTCTCCTGTCACTGTGCCTGAGAAACAGAAAAGAGAGGCAGAAAGGGGTTGAGGCCTCAGCGTCCCAATTAAGGATACACTCCTAAAGACCTAACTTCTTTACACAGATTCCACCTCCTAGAAGTTCTAGCACTTCTCAGTAGTGTCACAAGCTGGCAAGCAAACTTCAACATGCGGCGTTTGGGGAACACTGACGATCCACATTCCAATAATGCTCCTCCGGATGTCTCTGTTCATGTAACCCTTCTGACCAAGAAAATCAGCTTGAATATGCAGCAAATATGCTGAACAAAATAATTCATTCTCACATGATTGCAGACCAAAGGTGATTGTGAAATATGCTTCCTAATTTACACTATAGTAACATCAAACTTGCCTCATCAACAGGTATTATTTAGTTTTCTAAAGTATAAGTTTCCCAAAGTTTATGATATTGCTCAGTGTTGATAGAAGCTACCTAAGTACTCTAAAGTAATTTGGTATAGGTAATCGGTTATAAAATAGGGAGAAGGGCAGGAGGAGCAAAGAAGAAAAAAGAAAGCTTTCAGTTTAATAACTATAGAAGTGCTAAACTCTCTAATGTGTGAAAGAGAAGTAGAAAAGTGTTTGGCAAAATGATTTTTGTTTGTAAACTCTGCACTGGGTGACAGCCATCTTCCCACACAAACACAAATGCGACCATCTTTTCCCAAATCATAGAACAAATTAAATTCGTGAATTAAGGTACCACTGTATACTCTTGGGTGAGTATCTTTGTTATCTACAGTTCTGTCTTCACTTTATCCTAACTTGTTCAATCTCACCCTTCTTTTTGATTATCTGAAGTAGATATTCATCAATTTTACAACTGTTTTCCAACAGCTGTGTGAGGAGATTGAATCTTTTTCCCTTATCACCTAATTTGGTTCTGATTTTTAATATAACCTCATTTCTACTTTATTTGTCAATGCATCTATTCCTTTCCTAAACATTCAGATTCAATACTTATCTCGTTGATATTTTGCTTATTCTTTTCCAATGTAAGTGGCAATGGCTAGACCTCTAGTCTGGACTTCTAATGTTATTTTCTTTTCCTATTTATGATAAAGTCTTTTCCTAAATTCAATTTTGCTTTTGTGGACCCCAGATTTCTTCCCCAGGAAGAAGCCATTTCTCATTCATTGCATTCTTTTCACATAATTTGAATTCTGAAGTAATCTTTTTTCTCCTAGTTATGAAATGGATGAAAGTTATTGATACTTTTGATGACTTACTTTGTTCTAAAATGGCATGTTGAGGGATTTGAGTTGATGTACCATGCATTAGCCTATGAAAACACTAGGGTTTTCTGTTTTTACTAAATCTTCTTAAACATATTTTATAAATATCTCACAAATAATTGTAATGTCTACATCTCCTACCTGTCTGATTCTGTTTACTATGGTTTCACTTTGCTGTTTCTCATGGGGTTTTTTGTATTTCATAAAAATTTTCACAATGAAGTACTTATTTTCTTTAAAGTACTTTCTTCCAAAGAGGAATTTTATTCATTTGTGTCATTTATCTGGAGCACTTACAGCTCCTAATCAGTTTGCTTTCATAAGTTAGTGTTGCCCTTTGGGGTCTACTGTAGTATCTCCAGTCGACTCCTTACAGAGAAGTCCTACCTAGAGACAACTTTTTTCTTACACCATGAATTTGTAAGAAGTGATGCTCAACTTCTTCTTAAAGTATAAGTCAACCGTATTAATTGGCACTGTATTGCAAAAAGATTATGACCTGGGTAGTTTAAACTATCACAGTGTTAGGAATATGTTCATGTACTAAAATTTCCATAAGTCTTGATAAACTATAGCCTAATCCTTAGTAAAGTTTTTAGATAAACTAGTTCTATGAACATAGTAAAGGGAATTTCTTTTGTGATAGCTGTGGTATCTTAACGAATTTAACAAACCCAATTCTGGAACTTACAAATAAAAAAAAGCAAAAGCCTTCTACATAAAAATTTTGTAGTTTAAAATATAAAAAAAAGAAAACTATAATAAAACAACAATATATGTGCTATATACATGCACATATATATACATAAGTATGATTAAAATATGGTGAATCTTTAAATAAAAAAATTGTTTCCACAATAAAAGGCACATTGTCATTAATCCACCATAAAATCCTCTCCCTCACTTTGAACTCACTTTCTCAAACTTTCTGTCACTTTCTAAAGTGGTTCTTGGAATCCGTCTTTGTGTCTTTGGTTGAAGTGACCGGCTGTCTCAATGTTCTGAAGGGATTTAAGACACTTACCATTCATGGTCTTTACAGTTTTGGGGAAGAGCCAGAAGTCACAAAGTGCCCAATCCAGTGAAAAGATAGGTAAGAACACATCACACGACTTGTAAGAGAAGTCTTTCCCTTGGATGGGACTTAACTGCAACATTCACCATATTTTTAATTATACCTCACAAGACACAAAAGACTTCCGGAAATACTGTAGAAAGTGGCAAGAAGATGGGATAAGTGTGTTTGAATGAAAAGAGTATTTTGAGTGAAATTGTTGGCAATATGGCCTTTACTGTGATAATTTTAAAAATGTAATATTCTAGATTTAAGTTAACTATACTTCATATGTAAAATAAGTCCTGTTCTCCATCTCCGCTTGGTGATATTTAAACTGTTAGTGCATTTGCAATTTCCATCTTTTCAGCTAATGTAATTTTTCTCTTTTAGGACATATTCTATATTGAATATATTATTATATTCTATATTTATTCTTTGTTTAAAGGAGATTTAAAAATTACTTTTGTTTATATTCATTTTAGTTTAGATAAGGGACGTGCTTCTGTAAACATTTGTGTAAGATTTGATAAAATAAATCACTGCATAATGTATTTCAGGAAAAAGGTTTATTCCTTCCATAGTAATTTGTAACGAAAACTTTAAAAATCTCACAGATAATTACCTGTTTCAATTAAATATTTTAGGAATTTTTATTTCAAGCAGTAGTTGTATCAATAACAGTACTGAGGAATCTAGTATTTTTCTTTAACACCTCCAGTTTATGCAATGACTTTGTTCTTCATTTATTGGCCTATAAAATAAATAAGAAAAGTTAATTCTAGATATTTATTTTATTGTCTTGAGAACCCCATACCAAAACAAAGTATGTAAAACAGAATGCTACATACGTAGTCGCAATCTTCAGTAAATATATGTACATTTTATTTTTTCATGATTACTTCTGTCTTCAAATGAATTAACCTCATTAATTTTTGCAACAAGTACGATTGGAAACTCTTATATGTAGCTTTTTCATCATACTAAGCATAAAAAAGAATGAATGATAGTGGCTTGATTTTATATCAATGTTTGAAACATGAACAGTGTTTGGCACTAGCTGGGAGGCTTTCAAAGTAGAGAAAGGAACACAAGAAAAGATTACAAATTTTGAACTAGCAACTGCATTTATATAAAAATATAGTTCTGGAGATTATTACTATATGCTAGAAATGAGGGTGCTAGATAGTTGTAAGAAACAAGAGGGGTACAAGAAACAAGTCATGCACCCAGAAACAATAGGCAGTAGTGTGTACACCTCTCTGTGTTGGTAAATTTTGATTGTCAGTTTGATTACACTTAGAGGCTCCAGAGTGGTGGTTGGCTTGCAAGCGCACTGCAATTGGTAAATATATAGCTGAACGGGATGCTAGGGTCTAATTGGATTAAGTGGTTCATGGGAGCATGATCTTGGGGAATATATCTACTGCCTGGCTCTTCCCACTCAGGCACCTTCCAAATCGCTCTGCTTTCTAGATGCCATGAACTGAATAGTTTGCGTCTACCAAACCCTTATGCATTAGATACAGCTGATACAGACTGAAACTTCAGAAACCGTAAACCAAAATAAACCTCTCCTCCTTTAATTTGCAAGTGTGAGTTATTTTGTCAGAGAAACAGGAAAGCTGACCAATACAACATTACGTGAAAGCTCTTATACTATTTCCTAATTGACTACATAGTAGACAGAAAGAGAGAGCAGATAGATATGGGAACATTAACAAAACTATATAAATAAACATTAGATTACACAAATAACATATTTTATGTATACTGGCTAAGAAAATTTATTATCTTTTAATATATTAAATGAGATCAGCATTTATAGACTTATTAATTCTTTATGTTTATTAAGGTTTCTTGCAGGCTGATATTTGAAAATCTTTAGGAATACTACAACATTGTTTGTCTGAACAAAATTAAAATTCTACAAAATCTTTACCAGTGCAGAAAATACTTCAGTGAGATTCTAATGAATATTTAGATTATTAATTAGGCACGTTCACTAACATTTATTAAGGAGAACTGATAACAGGATACTCAATTTAAATTCATCTTGCTGACCTCATCCTTCATTTATGCTTACCCACATCCCATTATGATCCTACAAAATTACTATAATGGACCATATAATTAACTGTTAATTATGCATCATTTATTATTGGGTATAGTGTCCTTGAGATAGTGTGGAGGTTTTAGTGTGAAAACTTCTGCGTTCCATGATAGGCTTAGCAGTACATGTAGGAGAAGAATATTGGTAAGGAATAAAATAATTTTGAAAAGGTATTGTGCTCTGTTCACACTCTGATACACCACTGTGAACTACGTACCAACCTGCACATCATTTAAATGTCGTGCTGTTCCCAAGGGACTTTACTCCTTCTGTAAATTCTGTGATGTTACTCAGTGAGTGAGCTGTTTGAGAAACAGGTAAAAAAAGAAATCTCTGAAGAGTTGCTTTTAATGTATTGCAACCTCTTATCTATGCCAGAGCCCTTGCTTATTCTATTTTCATTGGTTATTTCCAAAATTTCAAATTCTTAACATTTTTAGACATCAAGCATAGAGGAAAGAGAGGTTTGTTTTCCCACCTTTTATTGTATTTGCCCTTCATAATATATGATTATATTTTGTTCAAGCTAAATATCATTAATAATTATTGGTTTGATTCTTTAGAGAAGACATATTTGTTTTTCTGTGTCCATGATAGGAAAAATTAAAGCTCAATAGTTTCATTAGCATTGTATAAAAGAGCTGCTGATATATTTTTAATTTTAAAATGAAAAAAGAATAAAAACAATGACACAGAATTTCAAAACAAAATAATTGATTAACTGTTAATATATTGCATATTGTTATCATCAAAGTTGCTCAGATTACAAGATCCAAGCATGAAAATATTATCAAACAATGAAAGCACAAACCATTCTTTTTGATGAACTATGCATTTTATGCTATGACTACTTTATAATGTGCAAATATTAATATGCAAATTATTAACATATAAATGAGAATATTAGAGAAATGTGCCTGTCTAAGTAGTTTACTTTGAAGGATGCTCCATTTCACATTTTAAAGGAGTATTTCTTTACATCCTAATAATATGCCTTAGAAGCCATCATGACTTAAAATCTATTATGGTCAGGCAACAATTTCGGCATAGTGCTCACTGCCTAATTTTTTGTACTGTTAAATTTTTATTTTTATTGGTACATATGCAGAGCATAATGACTACATTCCTCATTCTGAGTGGGTACACGTATGTAACACATCTTAATTCTTTTATCGTCCCCTTCCCTTCCCCTGTCCCTTCCTTCTAGCTCTTGATTTCCTTCCCTATAGCAGATGTGTTGGGGATCTACGGTGGCATGTCTAGATAACTTCGACTCTCAGGGTCTCATTCCACACACCTGAAAAAAACCTATGTGATGAGAAAATATGAATTCTGTTGGTTGTTCTCATTTTTTCCAGTGACAGATGCTGCAATTTAGAAAGACAACATCAAGACTGAGTAGGTGCTGGACACTTTCAAGAGAGGCTCAGAGATACTGGTGAAAATTTCTCATTAAAAAAATACAAAATTGCGCCACTCTCCTTTCAATTTGAAAAATGATGTTTACACAGAAAACATAGATGGTGACATTTTTAATTGTAACAGTGATTCAGAAAATTGAGGCTCTGATAGGGTTGGTAGCATCATTTTTTAACTTATGTTTTCTTTTTATATTGTACAATAATGTAAATTAAGTATTCTAAGTAATGATAAAACCATGCAGCATTTTAACTGGTAGATTTTAAACTCATTCACAGAATCTGTAAAATGATAGTTTATAATGCAAAGATTAGCATGTTAGAGAACGGATGCAAAAGTGTGATTGACTTTTTCTGTGGGAAATAAAATGAATATTATTAAAGATTGTTTTTTAATAGGAAATTTTGTGTAGAATCATTTCTGTAAGGGTCAATTCTGACTGTACATACAGTTTATAAAGGAATAAAAGAGAATATAAGAGTGAATATAAAGTAATAGTAAATCAGAATTTATTTCTTTTTATATCTCTGATGTCTTCTTCATGTTTTGCTTTTGTTGTGACTGGCATGATATTTAATTGTAGGCAAAAACTCAATTAGACCAAGCCAGAAAACTTCATTAATTTGACTTACTTTAATTAGATTTTATTATTTCACCTTTGCTAAGTACTCATCTTTTGCTAAATGTTTATTTTTCAAAAATTATAACAGAGACACACCTTAAACCATATATGACTTAATATTCTTATGATATATGTTAATGTTTTACAAGAATTTCACAAGCATTAAAAAAACTCTTGAATACGGATCAGTAAAGGACTCACTGTTACCTAAACCTTAAGATTTTAATATTTCATTCTCATGAAACTTACTCTTTTTAAAAAACAATTATATGCACTTATAATGGAAAATAAGAATTTATTACAGTCTTAGTTTAATCATTTTATATGCATTTAAAATAGATCACATCAGAATAAAGGAGAGAAAAATGGATACACTGTGTCTTAATACAATCCTATATTATGCTTTCTCTGTTTAAAATTATTGATTTTGTTTTATCTGAGTATCTGTTTTCCTAGCTCATAAATTCAACGGCTGACTAAGGCTTACATATGCAATTTTTCTTTAATATATTGGAAAGTTGGGAGGGATAACAGCACCATTTCTGTTATTTAGATCATTAGGAAACACTTGTACAGACAACACTTAGCATTTATCCCACCAAACAGTTCTTATGAATGTAAATCTCTTGACTGAAACTAATTATGCACTTTCGGTAGCAGGGGTTTTTCATTCAGTCGTTAAAAACACAATATCTAGAGTCTTGTCAAGCTCACGTCCTATGATTAACTACTCAGTAAAGCATAGTGACTAGAATAGAAGTCGCATAAAGTTAAAGATCTGATCTGCTCTGTTCCTTGAGCACAGTTTACACTCAGTAAATACTTTAAGTCAATAAATGGGAAAGAATAGGGTTATTGAACTTTCTCCAAATTATGACCATTTATGAAGCTGAAGACAATAGGGAACAATTCAGCTGCGTTTGTGCACCTGACCTTCGAAGAGCTGCCAAATCAGCTCTCTGACTGCAGACCTCCCTTCAAAGCCCTCCTGCCGGCAGACAGGAAGGAAAGCCAGCCTGCCTGACCTCCTTCCCAAGACTCCAGCCCAGCTGCAGGGCGGGACAAGCAGACTGTCAATGAACCTGCCAACTGAGTGCGTTCAGTGTAAGTGTAAGTGAGTACACACACGTACACACACGCGGGCACATACATACACGTACACATGTGCATACACACACGTGTGGGCATGTGTATGCATATATGCATATGTATGCATATATATATATATATATATATATATGCTTATCAATATGTATAAGACGCTCTAACTCAGTCTTTACTATCTGTCCTCCCTGACTCCACCGTGAAATTGTTTCCAGAGGGTGCTATAAATAAAAAGGTCTTTGTTTCCTGAACATTAATATCTTTTAGGTTGATTGCAGATTTTGGTGACTCACAAGTGCTATTTAGAAGCACATTTCTGGTGACAGATTAATGTGGCTGAGAGTCGTCCTAGAATTATAAGTTTAACAGCTGAGTATGTAGGGCTAGGCATATAGCTCAGTGGCACAGTGCCTGCCAGGCAAGCACAAGGTTGTAAGTTTGATCCCTGATACCAAACAACAACAAAAAAAACAACAACAACAAAGTTGTGTTTCCTTGATAGCAGAAATATAGAGTTTTATAAAAGGTCTTGAATCTTAACTTGAACTAACATATTATTTTACAGAGAAAAATTTATTTTTCAATATTATTTTACAAAGAATACAATTTATTTTTCAATCCTTGGCCTGTGATTCTAAACTCTTCCACTTCTATAGTTTGCCTCTTTTTTATCAGATTCCATGACCTGGGCCTGCCTTTTACACTTGTTTTTCTGTCTTTTCCAGTTCTAAGATCTTTCTCTTACCCCTATAGCTCAACAGTGTAAATTTTAAAATGATTTATATTCCAAATGCTCAAGGAGCTGATTATTTTATTAAACAGGTTCTTACAAAACTAGCCATTTCCATGTAGCATATAGCTATTGAAGATAACAAAAATTCAAGCTTCTGAAAAAAAGAATGCTTTTCTAGGAAAACTCTGGGTGGCAATTTCACACCCACTCTTGTCAATAACATGACAAAAGTCAGTTACTCTAAGGTATGTTTCTGCAGAATAAGGCTGATAGCAAAAGCACTCCAATTTCTCAATGAATATCATAGATAGCTGCAAACATCATGGGAACACAACAAACAAGATTTATGCCAAGCAAGCACTGAATGAGGTAGGGCTGAAACAAAATGAATAAATGAAACAATCTCATTGGCACATGGACTGCTTGTGTTTGCTTTTTCTCTCTCTTTTTTGTTGTTTTTTTCCTGGTTTTTCCCAATACTAACTACTAGGGTTTAAACCCACGATTTTCCAACCAACCTCCCACCTCAAGCTCTTTTTAACCTTTCATTTTGAAGTGGGGTTTCACTGCCAGGCTGGGCTCAAACTTTCCATCTTTCTGCCTTAACTTCATCAGAGCACTGAGATTATAGGCAGGCAACCATCTTGCCTAGTTCCTTTTTTGTTTTTTCTTCCCAAAAGATCTATAGAACGGTAGAAATGCTTTCAAAAGTGAAATTTAAAAGGTCAAAGCTTCAGAACCAAGAAGGAATTTTCAGAGGCACACAAAAGTTTAGGCATTAGAATTCAGTGACCTTTGATGGGTCTGGCTGTCAGTGTAATTGGTTTTTTAAATTCTTTTCCGTAATTTACCAAACGGTGTGATTCCTGTTAGTTTGGTTTGGTTTTGTATTTTTACAGTGATGGAGATTGAAATCACAAGATTTCTAAGGAGCTATGCAGCCCTTTTTCCATCGTTCCATCTTGCTATCTCATTAATATATTGCTCATGCTGGTTCTGAATTTGAGATCCTCCTTCCTCAGCTTCTCAAAGTGCAGGTATTCCACACGTGTGCCATAATGCCATGTCTTGGTTTTACTTTCTTGTATACTCTTTTTCTTTAGTCCTTAAGTAAAAGCTTGAAAATAAGCTGCAAATCATTATTTTGTGGGCTTAACCAACATTTGTTGTCCATGTGTTTTTTTAAAATCATTTTTCATATAGGGCTACTAGAGAGACATTATCTGCCCTTTAGAATTTGATAGATAATTGTGATGATGAAGTTCTTAATGCATTGCTTTCTGTAACAAGATTCACAGCTTGTAAATTCCCAATAATCATTTTCCACTTATTTTTCCAAAATAAATATTACTTGTTTTCATAGCCTAGAGAATATTTCCTTAGTAATTAAATGTGCCATCATCTATTTTACTTTTTGGAAAGACATATTATTTTCTGTGACTTCAAATATTCTGACTGTAGATATTGCACCTGAAAATATCTCATTTCTTTCATACTAGTATAAATAAACATTTTTCGTTTAGTTTTGTTATGATTCAACCATTGTTATATGCAAGCCAAATGCTGGTTTAAAGAAGGTTAATGCTTTGCTAACTGATTATAGGTAAACTTTGTAGTTACTTAGGGGAAAAATACACCAATATAATCAGCATAATACAATATACTAATACACTAATATAATCAATGTAGCATAAAGTACTACAGCTACTGTACTAGATTCCCTAACTGCATTACTTTTCTTAAGAAGCTGGGATGTCTCTATTCCTCTGACATCTTGTAAACTACAACTGTACATTTATATTTGATGTTTTCCATGTACAAAATTTATTTCTCCTAAGACAGTAAAACCTGCTATTACATTGGCAATGCTATAAGAATCACCCAGGGAGCTAGGTAATAATTCTTTTCTTGTTTGGTCCAACCTCTAAATTTTCTTTCCCTGAATATTCAGTTGGGTTCACCAATCTCATTTGTAATTAACACCAGGTACCAAGGTGCTTGTGGACTGTTGTACCATGGAGAGCAATTTATAACTTTGATTTGAATTTCCTATGGAAATGACATATATCAACTGTTCAACAAATGTTTGAATCAGTGAATCAAATAATCAGTGAAGAGGGTGTCTACATATCAATTTAAGTAGATGGATTCTCATGAAATTATGATTTAATTAATCTTGTTTTTTACTGCTTCAGATATGAGTCTAAAAATTTTTGGCTTTTAAGAGACTGTAATTAGACTCATGCTTCTATAGCTCGTATTTAGCTATTCCTAATTGCCATAGGCCTAAATTCTTGGTGTTTAGCACCTTCACTTTTTGGTGAAGCCCGGGACTCATGGCATTTAACTGTCATATCCATAAGCAGTAAACACATATAAAATAATTCATTTTGATATAATAAAAGTGATTTCTCTCTCATTGTTTTCTATTTCCAGTATTTTTTACAGCAATGTTTTAGATATCATCTACAATATGGTCACCATCCCAACGTAATTTAGCCAGCACTTTGCATTTTATGAGAGAAAATTCCGACAAAAGGAAGAATGACTGAAAGGGTGTGGAGTTACATTATGCAACCCCAACTCACAGAATTAACCTTGAATGGTTTAATTATAATGTCTTATTGTCCTACACATTGAAGTCAAGGGTCTGAAATGAGTTCATCAGTCAACAAAAGCTCAGATTCAATTATTAGCTTTGTGTATTAAAATGTCAGGACTATTGCATGCAATTAAATCTCAAGTTATAAAGGTAAAAACTGATTGAAAATATAAAGAAAACATAACCATTCCTAGTATACATAGCAAAAGCTTTGAATGCTATTTAAATTTATTTTTCTTCTGATTCAAATAAAAATATTTGCTGGATAATTTGAATTAATTTAAAAAACATAGCAAAGCAACTTAGCTTACATTGAAGTTTTTGGTGTAATCACATTCATGGAAACTTACATATATGTGAAGCAAGTTTTTGTCAGTTTTTGTCTCTTACTGTTTTATTGTTAGAAATTTTTCATTTCATTAAGACTGATTATAAAACATTCCAATTTCTGGCAAGGAAATGCAGCATACTATATTTGCTGTTCATATTATTACATATTTAGGTTATTTTTTCTACTAACACGACAGAATCATTTGTTGTAGCACTGTTAACTTCATGAAAACAAATTTTGAGAAGTGGAATTCTTGGGTCATGTCATCTAATGCTCTTGAGAAAAAATTATCAATTTACTTTGTCATTAGTGTTATATAAAAATACACTTTTTCAATAAAATCTTCAGCTTAGTGTAGGTATAAAACAGTGTGTCATTGATATATTTTCTTTTCATTAATTAGTAATAAACTGGAATAAATGCAAGCTTTAATTTTTCCTTTATTAAATGTATAAGTTTCAGGAATTAAAAATGTTGACAAAAATTCTAATGGAAAATCTATCCATCTGTTTTCCATTGCGTATGAAAGTCTCTATATTGGCAATAAAGTTACTGAAAAACTTGATAACTTAGTTCAACTATCATCCGTCATCTGACCCTCACAATATTGGCCAGAAAATACTGGGAAAATCCAAAAAAAAATTATGAAGATAACAGTGATACTATCTAATAAATATCTCAGATGTTTACTCTATGAAATCATGATAAAACAGACCTTAGTGGTTAAAATCATCAGTTTTGAAATTTCACAGATCTGAGTTAGAATCCTAGCTCTGACATTTATTAGCCAGGTCACACTGACAAAGTTACAAGGATGATTGAAAAGTAAGATGTGTATTTAAATTTATAAAATTATTACAATAAAAGGCATTGCCATTAATCACTGTCAACATACTCCCTTTTCCTTTAAGCATATTTATCCAATTGTTCTTGACATTTTTTTAAAGCAGTCTTGGATTTCCTCTTTCATGAGTATCTTCAAGAGGTTTGATAAGAAGTGTTGTGAAGATCACTATCAACTGCTATGCAACAAACAGAAATGCAGACTCACAAAATATTACTGTGTCCTTATCCAATTTATTGATTGGATCGAACATTAGGCAAATTGAGACTCTTCAAATTCAAAGCAACCATAAAAGATAACATTTTAAATATATTTAAGACATCCTGACAACCACAACTATACAACCAAAGGGATTCATGGACAAAAACTTCTTCCAGGACTTCTCCACAAAGTGGCAAGAATGAGGAATAAGTGGGTTTGAAGCCAGGGGGAGTATTTGGGGAGAGATTTATAGCAATCTGTCTTTTACTATAATATTCTAAAATTTATTCACCATATGTTTTGATTGCACCTCATATGTTGCTTTTCTGCAAAGTGAGACTAGCCAGCAATTTTGTAGGATTGTTTTGAATCTGAAATGACAATTTTAAAACTCACATCACAACTGTGAACAGAAAAAGCTCCTAATAAAAGATGGTATGCGTAATAACAGTACAAGTTGTAATTCATATAGTTGGATCATTCACCGTGCAGGGTGGATTGACAGACTGACACAAAAGCACAGTCGACTCTGACTTTTGTGATTGTTTTGCACTATGCTAAAGAAGACTCTACAAGATGCATTAGAAACACTACCACATTCATTGGAACTGCTCTTCGCTTGCACTTATTGCCTGAAATTCAACTTGAAAATACTTTACTTCTCTTAACTTCCAGCTTTTTATAATTCAGAATGGAAAAATCTAGAAAGATGAAATCAGATTTTGTTTTCTAGCCATGCACACTCCAGAGTGAAGTATTTGATTGCGTTCTGAGTACAGACTTTTGCAGTGAGAAATTTAAGAGCTCTGGATTCCTGAAGGTATCAGGGAATCTTGTTATCTATCCCTGATTTGGGAAGGTGAGCAACGAATTGTAGCAACGAATAAGAAGAGTGAGCATTTGTCATCTAAGAACTGAATTCGATAAATGTGTTTGGTAAAATGATGATTCATAAAGGAAAATGTATACATTGTTTTATGTACCCAGGTTTTATGAATAAAGTGGGTTCTTTAAATCACTGAATTCAGCACAGATATTGTGTGGAAATAATGTGTGATGGAGGCACGAGGGCTACAATGAATCAGAATTCTTGTGTAACACAGACAGGAACTTACATTTTCTTGAGATGGTGAAGTCAAGAATTGGGAGAATTGCAAACAGGTTGTTCTTCCTTTTCCATCATCAACATCAATAAAAATCATTAAGTGGACTCATTCTGTCTCTACAGTTCTTCATCTGCTCTTCCAGGGTCCTACCCAGAACCCCTCAAACAGGAGACCCTGTGGGTGACTTACGTACTCCAATTTAAGACACGGTTTATGTTTTCCATCAGGTAGTACTTTGTGTCAGTGTAATGCTCTCTGTTTACTTATAAGCATCCTGAAAGGTGTAACACATCCAATGAGATTAAGATAGAAAGAAGGGCAGGCCACAGCAAGGGTGGTAGGAGTTCAAGTGTACTTTTTTCTTTCATTTTTAGCCAGCCACCCAAATAGGGTCCTGGGGTTTAATCTTAGTGTCTTAGCTGCACATCACTTAACAATTTTTAAAAGATGATCACATTTGGTGAATACTCAAGTGATTAATTAATTCACTGTCTAAAACCAGGGGGTTGAAAAAAGCAAATGCCTAGTAAAGGGTTGTGTTTCTGAGAAATCTGACAAGGTTAATACTAATCTAGTTGCTTCCTCTGTACAATGAATAATTATAATGCAAGTACTGTTGTTCAGGTTTCTTCCACAAATTACTTTTGGAAGCTTGAAATTAACCATCTCAACATTTGTTATTAATGAGGAGTCCAGGCATAAAATTAATTGCTTCTTGATTATTTGAGAAATTATTTTCCTTTTATGCTTTTATGCTTATTTTCTAACTTTCTCTATTTTCTCTCTCTTCTCTATTTTGTCTCTCAGACCACTTTCCATGAGCTCTTTCATTCCTGATTTTAACTTTCACTAGAAGAGACTTCTCTAGAGAAATCAAATAATTCATTTGTATCACATATAGAGCAAAGTTGATAGTAAAGAAGTCAAATGACAGAAATGAAAATTTAGATATCTTTTGTGGATTTCATCTCTCCATCCTGTTAACAATTGTCTACAGTGTATTAAGTACAGTGGCTAAAGAGGGCATGGTCTCTGCCCTCTAAGAGACTGTAATCGAAGAAAGTAAAATTTGGTATACAAATTATGCTATCTTAAATCCTCCATTAGGGAAGGCTGATATTGATAAATACATACATATTTTAAAAAGCAACTTTACTACCAGAAAGTATAAACGCCATATAAATGGCATACCTAGTAAATAGCATAAAATTCAGTTTAGAAAGTGGCATGTTTAGGAGTTACTGATTAGGTAAAAGTTTACTGGAGAGCCTAACATTTGACACAGGTTAGTTTTTTTTAAAGAACACAATACTTGTTATTTCAAGCTCTGAAATTATTGTGTTTTGATTACATAAAATTAGAAAATATCCAATAGCATAAGAATAGAAATCAAAGATACTCATAATTCCACCGCCTAGTGAGATTCCCATCATTGATTTTTTGCAACATATTGTTGTAAACATCTCTCCAATTTTATAAGTAAAGTGTTTATATTTTTATTGTGTCGGTCAATGTCCTGCTAGGAAACAGATGGCAAGGTTAAATTATATGGATAGGTAAAATATAGAGTCGCCTCAAAGGGTGGTGGAATAATCCAAAGCTAGTAATAATTGAGGGGCTATTACCAACCCTAAGTACCCTAAGTAATTGATAAAGGGGAAAAGGGTGGTAGCAACTGAAACAGGAAGGAAAAAGAACAAGTGTAAGATAGATTCCTGGAACGAAGCTGTGAACTTCATTTAAGGGACTCAGCTGGCTCAGACAACCTTGACAAGAGAGAATAATATCCTGATCTGATGCTCTTCCCCATATCGTGGATCTGATCGAGGCTTCCCACTGGCCAAAGCCAGCTGGCAGAGATCAGGGACAAGCTGAGTCATGCACATAGGTCATTTTCTTTGAGCAGCAAGCAAGATAGAGAAAATTCATGTATGAGTCCAGAAGGTCCAACTGGGATATTTTCCAAATTTGGACCAAGATGCACATATGATTTTTTAACTTATACACCATAAATTTTATGTAAGTTTATACATGTATCATATTGTTTTTAATCACGGTACATTATCATGTAAAATGGTTAGCTCTAGGTTATTCAATGACTGCCCTACCATATAATAACACAGAATGTTTCCAGTTTTTTCATTATTAAAATTAATGCCATGTTTTTCCATTTATTTTGCTTTGTGGGCATATCTTTATTTTCCTAAGCTCAATTCTGAATGTATTGTTGGACTAAATACTTAAGGCTTTTAATATATATTACCAAATTATCTTCTGGAATATTATACCATTGATATTCAAGTGAAACTTTAATGCATAAAATTTTGCAACAGTTACATAGGCTATTAATAGATGGATAGTTGAAGGGTCTTCCAAGTGAGCACTCTGAAAAAAGGAATAGAAATGAAAGGAAATTTATATTCCGCAATGGATAACTGATTTAATTTGCATTATTAGATTTAATAATGTGTCTAAATAGTTTATTTTTATTCATAATGTAGGAAAGACCCAATATTAAGGTAGATGGAATTGCTATATGAGACATCTTGACACCGCACAGTTTCAGAAATCACACCCAAGTTATCTAAAAGGAGGTACAAGATTGAATCTGGTAAAATACAGACAAGTTCTAATCCAAGGTGTAAAAGTAGAAACATCTGCAAAATTATGTTGAGAAGCAACATAGTGTAAGTCAAAAATCCTGGGGGACCATTTGGCAATGTTTTGATCAGATTATGGCACCATCTTTACTAGCTGTGATTTTAGACAAGTGATGAAGTCTCTCAGTGTGGGGCTTAGAGACTTCGTGTTAAAATGAGATGAACAGGTCATCCCATGCACGGTAGGGGCTGTGTAGCTGACATCATTAAAGAGAAGGAGAGGAAGAAGGAGGAGGTGGATGAGAAGGAGAAGAAAGAAGAAGAGGAAGAAGGAGATAAAGAGGAAGGGGAGGAGGAAAGAAGAGGAAGATGAAAGGTGACTGTGTCTTGGACCCTGTTTTATGGAGTGTTGGTCCAACAGGTGAAAGGAAGAATATTAAATGTGATAAGCAGTTGAACAATATTCATGCCTTGAGTTTACCCAATGGAATAAAAGAGAAAATTTTCAAAAAAATGTGCTTTTCTCCTATAATTTTGCAGAAAACTAGATTGTTATCAATCATAACTTTTATCCCAAGTTGTATAGTCTTTGGCACATGCTACCATCTATTTGCCCTTGAACACTAACAGAGGAGTGGCATTTATGTAGAAGTAAGAAATCCATGGAATTCTTTATATTATGTATCAGTATATGTCTTTTGTTTTTCCTGCTAAGCTCATGTTTATTCTTTCCATATAAATGCATACAGTTTTTCGCTTTGAAACTTCAGTTTTCAGTTCATGAAGTTTGTGTAGATCTCAGTGAGTTGGTCTATACAGAATCCAACACTTCTTTGACGTCAATCATTGGTTCGTGATGACTTAACTACAGTTAGCAATCAGTGTGAAACCTAGTTTATTGTTTTGATCAAAAATACTCCCCAAAGTCTCATGTGTTCAGAAGTGAGGCTTTGGAGGTAATTAGGTCATGGGGGCACTCATCAGTGGATTAATCCATCAACCCATCATATTTAAATGTGCTTTTAGGAGGTGGCATCTGGTCAGAAGAGATTGGTTACTTGAGTCATGACTTAAAAGGACATATTCTTGTGCATGATGTCTTCTTCCATGCTCTCCCCCTCCTGGCCACCACAGACTAGGTAGCTTTTCTCTGGCCTGTCCTTCTGTCCTGCAGTTTCTCCTTGAATCTGGACAGCTATGACTGAACTCTCTGAACACAAAGCCAAATTGAGACTCTCCTTTAAGATGCAGCTATTATGCATTTTCTCCCAATAATGGTAAAGTAACTAATATAAAAATGTTGGTACCAGAGAAGCGTAGTCATTGCTGTAACTGTACTCTGCCATGTGATTTTGAAGCCTTTAAAACTGGTTTGAAGAAGTGGTTTGAAAAGTTCTGGAGACATGGGCTACAAAACCTTTAGAATGGAATACGCAGACCTCAATGGATGATTCTGGTCGAAGCTCAGAAAATCAAAATACTGATAAGAATGGAGACTGTAAAGGCCAAGCTCATTAGATTTTAGTTAGAAATGAAGACTCTCCTGGAAACACGATTAGAGGCCCTGTGTGTTTCATTGTAGCACAGAAGATGTTTTTTTCTCCCTTTGCAAGACATTGTGTGAAGCTGAATTTAAAGATGATGGACAAATTCATTTGGCAGAGGAAATTTCAAGTCATGCCAATGTTCAGACTGTAGCATGGATGCCCTGATTGCTTTTGGCATGATGTACAGTGGAATTAGGGAGCCTAAAGCAGAACTGAATGATATGAAACTTTTATAGTTTGTCCGGAGAGGAAGCATATTTATATTTGTAACCAAAGAAAATGCTAAAGATGTTAAAACCACTAAAAATAAAGTAAGTACTTTGCATCAGGACAATATATAATATGGCTGTGGACAGCTCAGGAATGAGTTAGACCCCACAGATCACATGTGACTCAGCTAATGCTCCAACAAGCAGCAGACCTTGAGATCATTCATACAATGCTGGCTTTGCAGACATGTAGAATGCATGAGCTGTGAATTCATGGAGTCTTCCACTGAGATGTCAAAGGAAAGTGTGAAATGCCATGTAACATTCCTTGAAAAGTTGTTATGTGCATGTCTTACTTTTCTCTCCTTGCTTGAGACAAAATACCTCACGTGCAGAGTTAAAGGCAGAAAGGTTTATTTAGCTCACAGTTTGTGACAGTTTCAGTCAATAATCACAGAGGGTGGCCCATGGCAGAGGGACAACAGTTCATGGCAGTGGAAGACAGCAAAAGCAACAATGACAAGCCTCTTTCTGTCCCTTTTGTTTTATCCGGTCTACCAGGATTATGGAAGTACCAATCCAATCAGTGGATTGATCCAGTAATCACCCATCATTTACCCAGCACTCTTAATCCTAGCACTGCACTAGGAATCAATCAACCACATACTCTAGATTCAGTTATCTCCAGCAAAACCTTCTGACCACATGAGTCTTTGCCAGGATACCTAGACACAAACCAGAGCAGTGAAGCTCTGAGAATGAAGCCAAATGTGCACGGGAAGAGATATAAGAAAGGGGAAGATGCCAGGAATTCCTGCTGAGGAAAAACACAGACAGTGAGTGAAGCCTGCCCAAGAGAGACCAAGTTGTCTGCTACCAGCAAGGCCATAAGAGTGAAGTTGCCCAAACTCTTTGGAGCCTAAATCTCACCAATCCATCCCTAGGTGTTGAACATGTAAAAACAAGATTTAATATTCTTCCTGATATTTTCTGATCACTTGGATCCAATTCCTTTGTTTCCTCCTATTACTCCCTTTTGGAATAGCAATGTATATGGGATTATGTACTGTGTATTGTTTGTATTCCTGTTTTTAGTGTCTCTGAGCTAAGAGTTTGCTGAGACTCTAGAGAGAAACTTTGTATATGAACTTTTTGGTAATGCCAAAACTTTTAGGATCTTGGAAACTCTGAAAGATAGTCTAAATGCATTTTCCATAATGGGCTAAACAGGAGCCTTTTGGGGCAAGGTGCTGAATGTTATTCTTTAGATCTGGAATGTCCCTAGAAATCTGATGTGTTTAGAAGTGGAGCCTTAGGAAGGCAAATGAATCATGGGGATATTATATTCATCACTGGATTAACCCACTGATAAGTTCATAGCTGAATATAATTTTAAGAATTGGGTAGTATCTGGCTGGAAGGGATGAGTCACTGGGGTATGACATGGAAGAATACACTCTTCCATGTCAGCTCCTCCCTTTTCTCTCTGCTAGGGGGTCACCCTGCAGTGCACATTTCTTCTGCTAGGCCCTATCATCATGCCATTTCCGCCTGAGAGCTAGGCAGCCATGAATACAGTTCTCTTAAACCATGAGCCAAATTGAAACTTTCAGCCTTTAAGCTGCTGATCTGATGCTTTTATCCCAGCAGTGGGTGTGCGAATAGTCTACCTAGGCTTTTCTGTGATTTTTGTTAAGAGTCCACTTTTTCTGTTCCCTAAGTGGACTTATATTTATAGGACTGAATGTCTGAAACTGCTGTTCACTATCTCGTCACCGTGAAGTTGTGTGACAGAGAAACTAATCTGGAGTGGCTGTAATAGGCTGTGACAGGCTGAGCAGAGAGACGGAAAGATGCCAATTAGCTCCTGGCAACCCCTGGTACCCTGGCTTGAATTCTTTCTGAGGTTCGATATCTTTTTGGATATGAGAGCCATAAAACAACTTCTGTGCAGCTTCAGTTAGTTTGATTAGTGGTTGGACTAAAGCAGAGCTGACAAATACCTATACTTGGTTCAGTAGTTTATTTTTTCATGCAGTGTGAGGTCATAGCAGGATCTTCATTGTTTCTGTTTCTCATGAGGCAAATAAAAATTAAATTTCATGCCTATTTGACAGAGTTTGAGAGCTAACAAACTAGAATATCCTGGAGGTCAGTGTAGCACCCTTTGGACACTGGGGTATAAATTCGTTAATTATTTTTTATTTTTTTACAGTAGAAGTTTCAGCACAAAGTCTTCTCATCCTAGAAATGCAATTTCTATAAAGTCAGCATGTGAGAAATCTGGTGGAATCTCTCCATTTTGTCAAAATAGAATCTTCTGAAAGGAGGGAAACAGATTTGTTGGGCACTTTTTTTTATGAAAGTCAGGATTGTCTGGCTCAGTGTACAATAAATCACTTGTGCTTTTCTCTGTAGTCTTCTCACTGAGGATAAAAGTGACACATATAACTGGCATGCCACTTCTGGTCACTCCAGCCTGGTTTCCTCCCTGCTTTCATCTCAGCAATTGCTAATGTCACAAATAGACAGGCTTTGAAGCCAGAGGGAGGGGACAAAACACTTCATCTCTTTAGCCATACAGCAACCAGAATCCTTCTTTGGAAATCACAATGTCAGCATTAAATGCGCTTGTGGAATTGCGGATGGAAAGGGGAAGGTGAGTTGCTGCCAGTCGATAGGTGAGACTGTTTCCTCTCTGAGTGTCAACTGTGAGTAGGAGCCTTGTTCATGTGGGTTCTTGGAATGAATCTGAAGGATTAAAGGGGCAGAGACGTTGGCCCCTGTTAAGGTCCTACCCCAGACATCTGGTACTGTTAGCACATTCCTCTGTGTGCCTTCTGTGAGTTATGGGAAAGGTGGAAACCAAATGGTACTTGAAATAAAGAAAGGAAAACCATTTGTGTTTCCTTTAACTCTACTATACCTACTTTTCAATGTATGATTACATCCTGCTTCAGAAACTGAGGGATGAACAGATACCCACGACAGACATTTGAGGACCCGTGGACTGCTTGGAACTTTCCACACAAGTCCCCTTTGTTTTTCTTCACTTCCCATCTACTGGGTAGATGAAAGTAAATCCTCAACGACACAAGCAGAGGGGGCACTATGCCCTAATAAATGGCTCGTCCTATTTGTTTCTCCTTCTCCATCTCCCTCCCATGCTTTCTGCAGCTTAGAGTAGAGGAGGTGTGGAGAATTTCTTCTGAAAAGTAGCATTGTACACGATCACTAAGGACTCCATTGCATGAAGAATAATTCCATAGTTTATAATTTTCCTCCTTTGCTTTCCAGTCTCTTGGCTGTGTGTTTAAATTTTCCATCTGCCTCTCTTGCTTCGCTGTTTCTCTTATTCTTTCTCCTTCCTGCTCTTAAGTAGCCTTTTCATGTTCACTCCATCCACTTTAAACAATCACGTTCATATTCTATCTTTCATCTTACATTCAAACCTCCCTCTGTAGAAATTCCCCTTTCCTGAATTTCTTTCTGAGTCTCCAAGCTCTGTGCAAAGCCTGCCCAGAATGCCTGCAAAGTTTCTTAGGCAAAAGACTTTGGAAACTTTAATGGGACACAACATTCCAAGCTCGGCATGAATGGCTGAGAATCCACAGTTCTCTCTGGCATCAGATTTTTCCATAGGCCCTCTCCATATTGCTTGAATGCCAGAATTTGGAATTTCCAGATGTGATATTGCTGGCTATGAGTGGTTGATTTCTGTACAAAAACAAATGTAAATTGTAGCTTCTCAGCACTATTAGGGGAAAAAACCCTATTTCCATGATATTTTCTCTACCTCCCACCTCATACTTTTATTCGAAATCATGGTTGGCAGTTGCTGTTTACATCTACACAAGAAATATAATGTGCTGACAGTATAATTCATTAATAATAGTTAAGATGGTGGGTTCCACAGACTTATTCAGAATCCATTCCCTCTCTGACAGAAACACATATTTCCTCCTAATGCCCATTATAAATATGTACATGTAATTTAGACTTTATTTGCATATTCATGGAGAAAAGCTATTTGCCTTCCCATATGGTAATTCCCAACATGGATGGATGTGATCGAACAATATCTCACAGTCCTAATGAAGCACTAAAAGTCTTTTTCTACAAGTAAGACATATTCAGAAAAAGAAACTTCTGGAACAGCACTTCCAGTGTGGAAAATTTTTCTAGGCAGACTTTTGGAAAGAGACATCCCCTGGAACTGGTGCTTATGTGATCTAACAGGGAAATTGAGATCCTGGTTAGCCTTGCCAACTCCTAGTTCCATGAGCCTGGAAAAGTTAGAACCCTAATTCCTCATCTAGAAACTATAATGTAGGAATAAGACCATTTTGCATGCCAGATGATAAGATTATGTAGTATTTGTAAAGTACTCAGCTCATTAGCATTTATATTTACACAAGTATTCCTAAGAGTCAGACAGGATCTAAGTGCTCTGGAAATACTTTTTCGTACCTTCTAACAGACCTGTGAGATGACCGTATTTTGATCATCATTTTTTCAGAGGAGAAAATGAAATAAAGCACGATTTACTAACTTAGATAAAGTTATGCAACTAGTGACAACACTAAAATGCTAACCCAAATATCTAGTCATCAAAGCCCTGCACCTGTCCAGGGAGATTCTTTGCTTAAAAAGTGCCACCATGAATGTTCATGGTCATGCCTGACTGCTACCCCAGGGGTTTTCTTAATTTCCTGTTACATGTTTTTGTTTTGTGACATGCATATGTCTATTTTACCCAAAATATGACTATTGCTTTATATTTTGGTTTCTGTTTTTAATGTTACTATTTTCCTTTCTATTTTTATCATAGATGAAATGAAAAGAAGAAAAGAGAGAGAAAAAAAGTATTGTCATCCAATGTGGACAATGTATTTAAAAGTATGCCTTGACTAAGTACCACTGTCTTATGTTTTGTATGTTCTTTGTCCTTTTATCTGGTTTTCAATTTGTATACATGACAATTAATTTTATAAGGTTTTATAAGCTAAATAAAAGAATCTGATGGTGAGAATATAAAAGGGGGTGAAGGGAATGGGAAAAGAACAGAATTGAAAGATGATATGTACATATACCAATTCTCTACAGTGAAGGTAATCATTATGCACTGCAAACATGTACTAATAACAGTGAAAAAAATTTAAGAAGTTATAAAAAAACAAAAGGAATCTATCAAGTAATGGGGAGGAGAGGGAAAAAGGATAAAAATGTATTAAGATATGTAATAGACATGGACCAACTCCCCAAAGTGAGTTTAATTATTATGTGCTGTGAACATGCACTAATAAAAACAAAAATTCAGTAAACAAGCATGGATTTCATTGTGCCATTTTGAATACATGCATATAAAGTACCTTGACCTTATCTGCCATTTATTATCCTCCCTGTCTCTTTCTCATCCCACTCCCCTGGATACTTCTCTTCTCTGATAATCTTTCTTTTAATTTAATTTCATCTTTTTAAAATTTTTACATATGATAGATATCATGCAGTACTTATCTTGTTGAGTCTGGCCTCTTTTGCTTAGCAAATTAAACTCAGGTTTCCTGGGTGATTTCTTTGTCTTCTCTCCTCTGCATCGTCTATACCTACATTCCCCAACTCTAACAGCTTCCACTCACCCAGGAAACACATATTCAGCAAGGTATGATTTATCCTTGGAGTTCCTGTTCCTTCATTTTGAGCTCTTAGGAACTCAGTACAATTGCTAGAGAATAAATGGTACCTGCATCAAATATAGGCAAACTTGTATTTTGTTTTAAAAGTCTTGTTTCTTAGCTTCAGCCTCCAGATCCCTGCCTTCGGATTCTCCTCAGTCTATGCATGCGGCCACACTTCTGAACACTCATCTGGAACAGTGCCTTTTGTGCTTTATCTGCCTTTCCTCCTTTCTAACTTGACTCTTTACTTAACCTTCTCCCTGCTTTGTCTTCACCATCACCCAGTCCTGATTCCAGTTACCATGCTCCCTCCCACTTACTTTATAAATGTCTGTTATTTCATCACCCCTAGATCATGTTCCCCAATGGCCCTTTCCTTGCTTGGCATCTGTGCTTCTTGTATTCTATTGCCTTGTTCTCAACAAACCTTCTGTAGCTCCCAACATGTCTATGTCTGGTCTCCTGATGACGGGAATTTCTGATCCACTCAGATGCTATACTTTTAGTACCCCGGGTTTGTTTTTCTCTGTTTTAGCCTGATCTCTTTCAACCCTTTGTGATTTTCAAGTCAGCCTTCAAGAACTGTACAAGCAGAATTGTTGGGAGTCTCCTACATTTCTTTTTTATTAGTATGTGTTTGCAGTGCATGATGTTTACATTCATGTTAGGGAGTAGGTATCTATATTAATATATCTAGATTATTTTTATTCCTGTTACCCTTCTCTCCCTCTTCCCTTCCTCCATCTCTAGATCACTTCTCTCTATACTATTTTTTCAGATCCTGTGTATGGCACATGTTTATATTTACTGTGGGTATTGTGCACAACGTATTTTAATTATTTGTACCTCTCCTTCCCCTCCACCCAATCCATCATCTCTCAGTACCTTTCTATTTGCCAGATCTCTCTCTCTTTTTCCTTTTGTTTAAAAAGAGAATAAAACCAAGCAAAATAAAACACAATAAAGCCAATCAAAACATAACTGTGTAAGTGATACAGGACTTCCAAACAAGATAATAGGAAATCAACAATGGTTACAATAATGGCTCTTGTTGTCTTTAAAATAGCTGCTCATAACTTCAGACATAGTAAAAATAAAAAAAAACAGAACAGAATAGAATCAATAAAAACAAAACAATGAATGCAATAAAGGACTTCAAAACAAGATAAGAGTAAATCCAAAATGACTACCATAATATACTTTGCTATCTTTCAAATAGCTGCCCATGCCATAGGATATAATAAAATCAAACAAGACAAAACAGAATAAAAACCAGCCCAACAAAACAATGAAAATGATACTGGACTTCAAAATAAGATAGCAGGGAATCGACAATGTCTAGCACCTTCAGGAGATCTCCATAGATGCCACATTGCATATTGTTATCCTCTGAGTAGATGATCAGACTACCAGTTTTAGACCTGCAAGGTCAGTGAAGCACTAAACACTACAAGCATGAAATTGTATTTTGCCTCAATTGCTATTATTGCAGCCTGTGTTTCTCCAGATCAGCCCGGTCGCTTGTGGGTTAGGGGTGGGGGTGGGGTTGGTTCTTGTCTCCCAGCCTGCACGCTGGAAAGGGCAGGCATGTGGCTCTCCCCAGTCAGCCCACACTTAGCACTGACTCACAGGGGTCTCAGCTTCTTGTTGACTTCTTGTTCTCTTGCCCTTCTCCCTGTTTCCTTTTATCTATCTTTTAGTTTGCTCTTTACTTTATTTGTGGGCTTCTCATTTAAGAGAAACTATATGATATTTAATCTTATGTGTCTGACTTATTCCTCTTAATATTATGCTTTCAAGTTGTATCCATTTTTCTTCAAATGTCTCAATGTTATCCTTTTTTGTGATTCCCAGTAGGTTAGGTGCATTCTTGCTCTTATCAAGCATGAGGTGAATTCTTACTCACAGTGTGCTATTTAGGGGGTTGCAGTGGAAATGTTACTATTTCCTTCTTGATCTTTTTACACTGTTGTTGGTGAAATTGGCCAGGTGCTCCATGCCTGGGCTGAATTGTAACACATGTGACTTACAACAAAAGATGCTGCAATCCCAGTCCCAAATGGCATCACCGTGTCCCACAAGGCAAGTATGTAAATTTCCTCCAAAAGGAAACTCTGAAATGCCTACACAAAAGCACCATGCTCTAAATTTTTACTATCAATCCTACAAAGAATGGCCTAAAAGTCTTACCTCTTTAGTATCTAACTTGACATATGCCACACAATTTCAAAAGGTCAATCCCTACTTAGCACGGGATGTTTTTCAATTGACTCTACATGGTATTTAGTGAAGATTCTTTACAGCAGTGCCCAAAAGCAGGTTTTTAATAGATACTACTTCTGTTTTCAAGCTGCAGACAGTAGGGGTAGATAGAAGTACACATCTGAAAGACAGCTGAAGGTTTCTCCTAACACCGCCTCTTCGCTCCTGGAACTGAGCCAGAGCAGAGCTGTCTGGATTCGTTGTAAGCCTGCTCCAGACTTAACATATTTATTATCAGGAGGAAAGCTTGTCTGATGTTAGATCACTGATGTTTGTTTTGCAGTATTTTCTTGCAGAAAATTGCAAGAAAGTGATTGAAATGAGTTTGGCAAGGAAACTATAGAAAAATCTACCCTTATCAAGGGCAGAGTCTTGAAACTATCCTTGCTGATAAGAGGGAAAAAAAACTGGCTATTTCCTTTTCACTGTTTTTATAAGGCGAATGGTGCTTCTCAGACGATGTGTAAAGGGCCAATGATACTTTTTAAAGATTGGAGCATTCTCACTGAATGCTTTAAATATTCTTGGTTATAAGGATGGGGATTTATTTTTAAATGACTATTTGGCCCAATGCTTATAAAATATGTGCATTCTGTTGGTACAACACACAAATCTTTTGTGGTGGTTTAGGAAAAACTACAGACTTTTCAAGTCTGGGAACAGATGGAGCTCTAAGCTCCTGCATTTCACAACAGGGATGTGTGACTCTCTGCCTGTCTGTTTTCTCTTACTGTGATATGTTTCACTCCCTGATCAAAAGTCACTAAACTCCTATGACAGAACGAACTTTTGAACAAGGTGTGCAATGAACAGAATGGAAGCTTGGACCCAACTATGCCTTTTAACAATTCTTGGTAATTTAAAGTATTTCTAACAAGTGTAAATATTTAGGCATATTTACAAAATCATCTGTAGCATTTTGATCACAGGAATTAGTATGCATATATCCTTAAGAACATGAAATCAGAAAACATCAGCGTAAAAGAATTCATTTAAATCCTTGATTCCTCATTGCTAACTATCTGGCTAACAACTACTAGATATGGAGCAGTTCATGGTATGTACAGGACATCTTAGATAACGAGAATTTTTCACACTTTCTTGGGTATTCATCAACTTCCTCCCATTTGATTGTGAAGTTGTTTATTCTAAAACTTCATGGAGAGAAACTCCCAAGTGTGAAGCTTAAAATAATCTTCTACTTAACAATAAAAATGAATTTTTTCTTCTTTTCTTGCCCTTCTTTATTCTCTTCTTTCCTCTTTTTTCTTGTTCTTTTTGGTTGTTTTTTTTTTTCTGCTACATTAATTGAACAATAGGGGGCCATGTTTCAAATGAATAAAGACTACTTTTAGCAGAGAACATAAAATCATGTATCTCAGCCTTTCTTTTTCTCTTTCTTTCTTTCTTTCTTTCTTCTTTCTTTCTTTCTTTCTTTCTTTCTTTCTTTCTTTCTTTCTTTCTTTCCAAGATAGAGTGTCACTGTGTAGTCTAGGCTGGCTTTGAACTCACTATGTAACCTAGACTGGCTTCAAATTCTCAGCAATCCTCCTCCTCAGCCTCCTGAGTGCTGAGATTACAGGAATATACCACCGTACCTTGCATCTCAGTTTCTCATGTAGCATGTGTGTTATAACAAACTTAAAATTCATCAATGTTGAACCAAGTTAAATTATATGAATAATACTTCATTAAATGATTCCTTATATGTTAGAATCAGGCAAATCTATACTACATGTGACATACAAAGGGTTTCTACATGCACACACACACACACAGACAAATTGATTCCAACTGCTTTTAGAACCTATCTTTTCTATAAGAGCATACTTCTTAAATAGTCCTGAAATATTGACTAGAGACAGACATAGAACTTACAGATGGTATTTTGTATGGCTTCAACTGCAATGTTGCAAGTTCTAATTGACGAAGGATAAACAAGTATATTTATCATTGAACAAATTGATAAGTTGATTATGACTGCATATGAATATATTTGAAAACTTGAGTAAATGGCATTAAAAATCATCACATTTTGGCATATATATTTTGATGCCTTCGAAGTCTTAATGATTTCCTTTTCTCAAGATTATAGTCTGGGGAGAGAGGAACTGTTTGTGTCATAACCTATCTATTTCCCTTTGCATTGCCTAGGGAAGGCTTTGAAATGCCAGCTGGAATTGAAAATAAAAAAATAACATTTTTATCGTTGAATTTCTGTTAGTAGGAAGTAGCTAAGAGAGACCTGATAGAATCTTAATTTAAATCCTTAGGTCAACTGTCACTCCCTTTCTTACAATATTGGTTTTCAGAATTTAGACAAATTAGCTACTTAGTGTCCTTTTTGAGTAGGGGGAGCCATGCGCAAACTTGGTGGCCTAGTCTGTGACAATTTGACATCAGTCTTACAGCAAATTTAGCATATAGGTTAAGCATAGCATTCTAATCCTCACGAGTGGCTCAGTAGATATGTCTTGGCCACATTCCTGTCACTGGGACACAATACTGCACATCTACAATTTAGAGGAAGTGGGGTTTGTTATGGCACATGAATTCAGTCCACCGTCTCCCAGCTCCATGGCAGATACAGGCTACCAGAGGAACAGGTATTCTGCCATGACAGCCAGGAAGACGGGAGAGAAGGGAGGAGTTAGGGACAAGAACACACTTTTCAAGTCACAGCCCCATCTCCAACCAGGCCCTGATTTCTAACTACATTGAGCTATGAACACACATATGGATGAACCCAAAATGTGTAGTTCCCCTGTGGTCCCACAGGTTCACAACACATGAGAGGTTTGGGGAGGGCATTTTAGATGTAAAGCATAGTAAGGAATTAGGTTAAAGATTTGTTTCTTTGGCATTTGCCCTCTATATTGTGTGAAAAGAAAAAGAAACAACCTTAGACCAGAGGATTTCATAATATGATCACTGATGGCAATATTGCCCTCTCAGACCTGCTTTAAATTCAAATTTGATGGCTTTTCTCTTATTAAGTCTAATGATAGAGGGACAAGAGCCTGGTGATGTCATAATGGTGGGTCTTTGGATATCCCTTAAGTCACAGAACATGGTCAATCATTATGCTGTCTGACACTGGGAGAAACGTTATCAATTTACAGTTCTCTCTTGCTATGTAGGAAAGAAATATTTTCCCATGAAGCCATTCGGGTAGAAAAGATTCCAAAGTCTTTAAAATGATTTACAAAAAAATTTAATGGCCTTCTCCACCTGAAAATTTTTTCTATGGTTTAATTGAGGCAAAGCAACCTCTTATTCTATTAACAAATAGAAAATACTGCTTGCTCTTCTTTGCCTTTCCACTGAACACCTGAAATTTTGTTTTATTTTTAAGTAGTCTGTTCTCCTCTTGTAGCTCATGCTTTTTTGAGCAATTCTTTCTTTCTTTTTTTTTTTTGTAGATTTATCTTTTGAGGCTTTTTGCTTAACACATGAAACTGTATAGAAATTCAACTAGTTTCTTAATTGGAAACCTGTTGAATCACAGTATTACAGGAAGATAGGAAATAACAGTAGTTTGGATGCAAAAGTAGTTCTTTGTAATCCTCCCTCAAGGTGTGCCATTCTGTGTTCCAACTTGAGCAGCCTAAAAGCCTTGAGAAATTTTATTGTGTTTGAACATTATCCAGCTAATCTCTTCTAATTAATTTAATCCCCACAGACATGTGCTTGTTGATGAGTACAAATCAAGGCCTAAAATATCGGTCTTGCTTAGAGAGCTTTGTTGTTGGCCTGAAGAACCTTAATCTGCATTGTTTAGGGTTCATACAGCAGACTAAAGAGGGCTTTACACCAATGCACTCCCATTTTTACAATGACAACTGGCTTCCAGAGTAACCTTCACGCATGAGTTTATCCTTTCTAACTTCCTTCGCCAACTGCTAAGGAAAACTGTTAACATTTGAATATTCACAGGATTAATTTTAGAATCATTAGGAGGCCAGCTATCCTAAGCGGTCATCTAACAAGCCTTTTTGCTAAATCAATTTTCTCATAAAGAAATGACATAGGTGGGTTTTCTGTGGTTGTTTTTGTCAGTTTCTGAACTCGGAGAGCCAGCTGGCTTTATAGGTAGCTCGTTTCCTGATTAGCAATGCAGTTAGTCAGAAAAGTTTCTGTAATGTATCAACTCGATGGCTTGAACTCAACCTTAGGGTCACTGTCTCTCATGTGACTTTTGTATGCCTAGAGGCTCACCAGGAACAGTCCTCGGATTACTTCCCTCGTCCAAATCTCTTCGTGGCTCTTACCGTTGTCTGTCTTAGTTTCTAGCTTTCTACATTTTTATTATTTTTTTCTAACTCTTCATATAAATCAGATGGCATTTTAGGAGGATCAAGACAGTGTGGAGATGAATGCATAGATGGGTTATGTAGTGATCCTTGGGTATATTTTTATTTTTATGCTCTAGAGTTATACTGAAAATTATAGAATGCTACGAATCCTCTATCTATTCTTCATATGTTTACATGTGGATTCAGATGTTTTCTGTTTTTCCAGTCTACATTTTATAATGGTAGACAAATAGAAGATCCTCTTATTGCTTGTTTTTTAAAGTACGGTATTTGATACTGTTTTTCTCAGAGGTTGGAGAGCTTTTTCTTTGAAGGGCCAGTTGGTAATATTTCAGGCTCTGTTGGCTATAAGATCTTTGCTACCACTGCTTAAATTCACTTCCAAAGAAAATACGGAAACAAATGATCATGGTGATGTTGCAGTTAAACTTTATTTACAGATACTGTAGGAAATTTTGATTCATTTATTTTTGCTATCATAAGATATATTATTGTAATACTATTTCAACCATTAAACTTTATAAAACCAACACTTAACTTGTGAACAATACAAAAGCAGCTAGCAGGCTGGATTCGGTCCTTAGGTTATAGTGTTCTAACCCCTGAATTATATGAAACTAAAGGTTTTCATGAGCACCAAAACTATTTATTAAGCTCCAGCATATTTTTCTTTGGTCCTAAAGTAGTTGTTTTGTTCTCTGTCATCATATTTATTTCTGCAGTATTTTACAAGCCAAAGCTATTCACACTATTTTCTGATGTCCTCTCTGGCATTCACTTAGCACCTCAATGCCACCTCCTCCTATAGAATTGACAGGTTTGGTGTGAATGACTGAACGGATGACAAGGAGAGATGAAGAGAAAGGACGAGAGACTGTATCTGAAACAGACAATTTAATAATTCCTGAAGTTAAAATGTAAATGCCTTTGAAACAGGGATTATTTATTTGCTCCACATCAATAGTTCTGTACTTTGGCCAATGAGAAAATTCTTGAATACAATTCCATTTCCCCTTCTACTTCTTTGGTATTGAGAAAGATTTATAGACGTTTGAATTTTGTTCCTTGTAAACAGCTGTACTATTTTTTAAAATACCAGCCATTCACTGCTACTTTATTCCTATATGTGCCTGATTCTTTCAGTCAAAGAAAATCTTTTGTTGAATAAGTGGATGTGACTGATTCAAATCTACAGTGGGCCAATTGCTTCCACTCCCACAGCAATAGAGCTAGCACTGGTACAAACGCTGAGAGGTGTGAGCATGCGAACACATTAAAGGATTCTCCTGATAAGAATATCCAAGTATGAGAAAGTGAATGAATCAAAATAAATCTTACCCTGTTCCTGAAAACATGCCTCACCACATAATATCCATGCACAGCATAAAGACAGAATTGTTGCATAAGAGAAAGGCAATGCATTCAGAAAAATGTTCATAATCATGGGCTATAGAGTTGATCCTCATTAGTGAAAAATTCCTTTAGATGAGAGATCTTTATCATTGTTGCACCATATTCCTTCTTTTCTCTGCATGTAGATATTTACATACACTTTCCTCATCTTATCTCTGGAAAACAATGGTTTTTCAAAAGCTCTAATAACATGTATCCTGTGCATTCTTTGGCTTAGAAATTTTATATTGAGCATATTTATATTGAGCTTTATCTGGATCTGGAAATACATGTTGAGCAATGCACTGCAAATAAGAAATCAGATAGAAAAGCTGCTACTCTGAAGGCTTTGAAGGTGCTCTCTATCCTACAGAATGTAACCAGTTGGCTTTCAAATGATTTAGCCTTTCAATAGAGAATGATTCCTTCCCAGTAGGACAAGCTAATGAACTGAATTTGGGGGCTTGTTCTGTTCCAGGCTCATGAGAGACAAGATAGCTAATTGATCTATCAAGTAATTCAGCTAATACCACTGCTTTTATTTCACATGGAGGGAGATTTCAATGGGAAGAAGCCAAGGTTACCATTTCAGTGCTTTCCAGATATTCCCTGTAGAGTTCCAGCTCCATAAAAAGTGCCAACTAAAGAGTTACATCCTGAAATAAGTTTATGTGCCATGGGATAGGATCTGTCACCGGAGGTCATAGGGCATATTGTCATACTAAGAGCTTTGAGGAGCTGCCATCAGGAATATACTTGCTGGTTCTTTGTTGTCTTCTGTACTTTGTGAGGTTATAATTAATAGCACTTATTTAACTTAACTTAACTTCAGCCCCCAACATGGAAAATTCCCTAGGAAGATACGATCAAAATCAAAGAATGTTTTTCCTCTATAAAATGGTCTTTGTCCACTTAGATGTGAAAAACTATATTTTTTTATTCCAAGTGATTATGATCTCGTATATTCTAAACCTGAAGGTTTTCTGTTTTAGAGCTTTTGAGGAACTGGCAATGGAATGAGAAATAAAATACCACCCTTTCAAATTCTTTGCAAAGTGCCAAAGTGTCCCATCTACCTGGATCAGCTCTAAGAATCACTGTACTTCTACCCTGACTTTGTACCAGTCGCCCTTTCTTCTGGACATATTAAGGAGTGTTTTCAAACTACTAAAAAGAAAAACAATGTTTGTCTACTTTCATAGCATGTTTAGAAGTGTGTGTTATAATGACAAAATATGACAGTGACAATCCCAAAGATTACAGATCACGGGGCTAGCACGGGGTTTCTCCCAATCTGCACCATTCAGATTTTTAAATCAGAAAACTCTCCTTGGGAGAGGTGTCCCATGAAAAGCAGGAGGTTCAGTAGCAGGATCCCTGGTCCATCCACTGGATGCCAGCGGTCACCCTCTGTCCTACCAGTGGCAATCACAAATGTCTCTATAGCCATCACCAAAGGTCCGCAGTGGGGCAGAATTGTCCTTGCTGAGAACTGCTAGGCTAGCTGCTCCAATTTGAAGCTCCTTGTTAGCGGGTTGCTTGGCTGATTTTTCATGCCTCAAAAATTTATAAATTGAACTTTAACCATTTTCATAGTTCCTGATTCATTTATCTGGAAATGACCTCTACAACATGACTTCTTAATTTTAAGTCTCCTCCTCGTTGCCATACTTTTAAAAAAATTATTATTTAGTACAGACCTATTTTATTATTACAACATTCAAATTCTGTAGAAGGCTTTAGTTTCTGTTGTCCTTGGGGCAGATGTTAAACAAAAATAATTTGACTGCCGCAATCTCTAACATAGTAATTAAATTAGAAAAAATATGCTTTAGAGTTTTAGATATATAAAACAAATGGGAGAAACATGAAAAGCATTCTGAGGAAGTATCTGAATAATTTTTATAAACGTGTGATTTTTATATATGAATATTTAGTTGAATGAGAAAAAATATAACTGTAAATCACTATTTTCATAATGGCAATTCCTTGTCAGATTAAAGAAAATCAGTCTATAACACAGCAAGCACAGTGCCAAAGAAGATATTTCCAGCACTGAACTTTTCACCCCAGATTCTCAGGTCCACATCTTTATTTTCTTCTGAAAGGATTCAGATGACTAAAAAAATAATGACAATAAACGTGAACTACTGAGAAGCTGTAAAGTTAATGCTCTGAATCTATGAATTTGGGAAGACTGGGTATACCTGAAATCTTGCAATGCATTCTTAGCATAATTTTTAAATGTATCAAATTTGTTTTATATTAAAATAACAACTGATGCAGTTTTAAATCAATCTTTGCTTGTATGTGTTTATTTCACTCTGTTCTTATTTTGGATATCTCCACTTTTCAATATGATCTCTTAGAGAAGACTAAAAGGATGAAACTGCTTGGAAACAAATCTACTGAGTGAGCATTGATTTTTTCCCCCCACACAAATATATACTATATATGTACACAAATGATAAAATATGGAAAAAGAGAGAGGGAGGAGAGAGCAGGAAACTGAAAGGAATGGAGAGAGAAAAAGTCACGGAGTTACTAAAAATATTTACAATTGGAAACAGGCCTGAAAGCACAAGCCTTAGTAGCTGTGTTATTAAAACAAAATTAAAGACGGAAAGACAGCCCTAGGCTTTAATGAGCAACGCTGGAAGGGAGTAAAGCCATTGCACTGGAATGACCGCCAGTGAGCAGCCGGTGGGTCTTTGAGGTTTTGTGATAGGAGTATAGAGGTGATTTTTTTTTTCTTGCAGGAGAAACCGAACAAGACCAAGCATGGCTACCCTGTTGGCACAAACGCTGAGAGGTGTGAGCGTGTGAAACCCATTGTGTGGAATAGAATTAGTCCCCTAAGCCATCAGAACAGACTTGAGGCTGTGTAGCATCAAAGTCCCAATTGGTGACCAGTGGAACGGTGTTTTGCTGTTAGTTCACTGTGGAACATGGAAAATCCCTCTTGGTCACTGGCTAACGTGCAGGCTTGCTGTGAGAAGGCCGAGCGTCCTCAGCACATAGGTCCTTACTCCTTAAGAGACTTTAGTCCATTGGCACTCTTGGACAAAAGATAAATGAAGAGTCAATTTTATCTTCATTTTATCCTGAAAATTGTGTTCAGGAAGCACCAGCAAATATTTGCTTTTGGTCTTCTTAGATTCAGACTGAGGACAAAAGAATAACTAAGTGTATTCTTTTCCTTTTTTTCTTGGCAAATGATAAAGTTTTACTTATGAAATACATACAGTACACAGTGGCAGGATTGTACATTTTTGTAGGGCTTTCACCGTCCTTCGCAAAATCAGACATGCAAACAATGGGACACAAATGTTAAGTGTTCTACAAATGAAAATTACAAGAATTCTAAATAATATAGAAACATAGAACATTGCTTAACTGATTTTAATAATGATGGAAAGCCCCTAGACTTGATGTAATCATTATGCAAAATACAGAGATTAATATTGTCTTCTTTTAAAAGCATAAAATAAGTAAAGACGTGAAAATAGGCAAGTTTCCATTAATTAAATGAAAAATTTAAAAAGAATCTTTTCCTTTCCATATCATGTAAAGGAGGGAAATTATCATTATAAACAATATTCAAGTTTATTAAACAAATTTAAAAAGGACTTACACAATGTTTAACTTTCATCAGCTTCAAGGTTTATGTTGCTGCCAAATTTTGCATAAAATCGAAATTCTAAATCTTCTAACACCCACTTAATTGATTCTACTCTGGATTCTGAGGCGTCAATTTCTTCTTGCAAATTTTTCTTTGCTTCTTCTACATTTCTGTGTTTCTTCTTGAGAATGGCTAATGAAAACATTACTGATTTGGTAAGATATTAAGTAGTCATCATCTGTCATGATGTGAAATCTGTCATGATATCATCACAAGCATCTTCTAAATTCTGGAGCTTTCTTTTGTTTTGTTTTTACATTTCTTTCTTTAGCTGTGTGAATCTACTCATATTCCATGCAAATTTGCTTATCTTTTGTTGATCTTCAAGAGTAACATTGATGTCTTCTGCAGCCGCCTTCTCCATGGTCTAAATGTATTATTTTCTTGCATATGCTTGATTCATATTGTTTTATGCTGGCTTCCTAGTTGGTCAGCAAAACAATTTTAAAGAGAGATTGCAATTTTGTATACATTTTCTTGACTCTTAGTATGTTGTTTTGAATAAATGGAGAAATATAATCAAAATATTAAAGTGCTCTATTGAATATATATCCAATAGTGTATCATCTCTGTCCCCCACAAAATATTACCCTATAAAGGGCAGAGTTCATTCCTTATTTATCTTTGGAAACAGATTATCAAGCATATAGCTCCATAAACGACAAGTTGACTCAAGTTTAGATTCATCATACATGATATTAACATCAGCTATTGGGTGATATCAGTTTTTGATGAAAGGAAACTAAGATTAGGTTAAATAATTTTACAGTTCGTACCAAATAATATTCCCATTACCCGTGCTGTGACCCAGGAGCACCTTGTCGGTTTATCTGAGAAGGATGCTGTCTAAAGTTACACAGGAAGAATGTTTTTTTGCTGTTGTTCTCTCGAGCCCTGCTTTCTTTCCTGGAAAGAATGTTGTGGGCTTTTCTCCCTTTCATTCTGCCATGCAAAAAAAAATCTTTATATACAGTTAGCTCCAGAGTTTGTATTTATTTATTTTTACCTCCTCTTGTTCCAGCGCAAACTGAGCTGCAAACCTCAGTGAGAATTATGCACCGAGTGGCCGTGCGGACCTGAGCCTTCCACGTCCTTTCCTTGGCAAACTGCACACTGAGCTGGTTCCCTACCTTGCTTGCTAACCACATTTTAGGTGAATAACAAAACAAGCAATATATGTATTTCTTTCATGCTATGGAAGGTTTATTCTGAATAAATAATAAAACATTCAGAGCAAAGCACGAGAGGTTATTAAGGATTGTTTCCATCACGCCCTGCAGCTCATCTTGCATAAAACAAACAGATTTAACTGAGGTAACTTCTATTGCTGCCGTGAATCTACTTCAGGGTGGAAGGAATCATGACAGTGAAGTGTGGTTTCTTACTGTTAAGTTCAGAAAATAATCACAGATGCTAGGACATTCAAGGAGGCACGGTTGAAATCACTGTGACTGGTTAACGGTTGCATTTTAATCTCAAAGACCTTCTTCCATTTATGCCTTTTCAGAAAAAGGGCCATAGGAACCTTCATTTTGCTGGAGTTTGAATTTACTTTTTTCTTGAATCATTATTTTTGTCTTCCTAATACTATATAGCTGTATATGTTTGGGTGTATGTAGGCTTTGTAATACATTTAAGTAATGTGAGGCCACATGTACCTTAGTTTGTGCAAATGTTTGAATTCTATGTGCAACATGTACATCTTTCTAAAGTACAGCAGGCAAACTTCTGTAAAGGATCAACAGGAAGTATTTTCATCTGTGCAAGCCATACCGTCCTTGTTGAACTTTTTTTAATAAAATAAAAAACATGAACATGGCTACGTTTCAATAAACTTTTATTCATAAAAATGAGGAGCAGACTGTATGTGGCCCACAGACCTTCAGTCTGCTGGTCCCTTTTTACACAAAAATGCAAAGTGGATAATATGGGAAAGAAGCCAGTCCGTCTACATAGCTGCCGAAAGTATTTGCATAAATACATTTATAAGCAACTCCAACCTATAGCAATGTGTAAATTCCTTGTACATCTGATATTTTTCCCCTAGAGGACATATGAATTACTTGTCATGGTCAAATAGTGAAATAATGTCTTTGTTGCCATGGAGCATTGCCCTCCCCCTTCGCGTAATTCCCTTAGCATATTCCTCCCTCTCACTTAGCTGCTTGGCAATAAACCTCACTGTTGGGAAGGGCCAGAGGTTTACTGGCAGAATGACTTAGCATCCGCAAGCCCTTGTCTGCAGCTCTTATAAAGGCTCCCAAGCTCAGCTGGCTGCCTGGACGTCTCCCTCTGACTGTGGGTTAGAGCGGGTATCACATTTCTAATGGATTAGCCGACTATTGGGAATGTAGAGGGTTTTTAAAGTCTCTTAACTTCTAAATGCAGCACATAAATGGAGTTCTATGAATATTTAATTTGAGTGCAAGATTCAGAGTTCTTTGCAATTAGTTTAGCTGCAGAGAGATGAAAAGAGAGAAAGACAGAGAGCGTGAGTGAGTTTCCTTCAAGTGTTATCGGATTTACAGTGTACTCCTTTGTTTTTTTCATTTTAGAACTTTCCATGACCTCAGTCATGATCACTTTTATAAAATCTTAGAATCTATTTCATGTTTGTGTGTCCAGTACATGTCTTCTTCTAGTCATCAGTAAATGCATGCAGTTTGCAGTATCCCTTACACATTCAGTTATTCTCTCCTTGAAGTTTCAGCGGACCCTAATGGACTGGTCTTTGCTACACTTGCTCACCTTTCCAGTAAAATGTGAAACGTATTGGAAGCACAATTGGCACTAAAAATCTAGGTGATTTTTGTCCTTTGTTTAAAAATTTCCCAAGTGATGAGCTTCTGCTCTCAAAACTACTTCATTGAATAAATTTCAAGGTTGTAGTCCTAGTTTTCTCTAACATTATGATTTGGGGTAAGGTCTTTAATATGTCACAGCAAGAATTTCCTCATTCAGAGCAAAAAACAATCTTGTAAGGTGATTTTAGCTCCCTTTATAGCCCGTAACCTTTATACTTCCTTGTGCTCAACACTTTGCTAAGTACATACATGTATAGAAAATGTTTAAAAATTCCAACCTCTAGGAAGCATAAGCAGTAATTAAGAGAGTCACAGGAACACTTACAACACTAGAAAAAATGTGTCTAATAATCAAGAAGAGATAGGTTATTGTGAATGTGGGAAGAGATGTTAGAAAAAGAGATGAGAGAAAAGACCACCAATATAGAAATCAGATTGCTAAAGAGAAGAAATTTTTCTAGGAGAGTTATTGAAGAAAACAGTATGAAAAGAACGTACGGAAACCAGGAAAGAAGATGGTATATACTGTAAACAGTTGTAGACCTAACAATCTCCAGTCTGTCCTCTTGCTGATACTGGCATTGTATGGCACGGATGGATAGGTACTTTCCTCTTTTATTGTGTGAGTTTCCTCCTTTTTTTCTCTCACATCTTTCCTTCTGATTCTTCTCTCCTTGTCTCATTTTATGGTAAGCTTTAAAATGCTAGGGATTGTCACTTGGATTATTTTATATTCACCAAATAATTTTACACACCTCTGACATGCCTGAATTCAGACTCTCAACTTACTTCCTTTGAGTATTTCAACAGCATCTTCGCCTGTCTCCTCCCCTCCAACCTGACCTTCAGCTGTAAGTCCCTCTACAGAGTGACAGGCAAGTCAAAACATTCCAAAGGCAGGTTTTACCAGTCAGTCTACATCTGAGGACATGGGCAGTACTTTCATTAGCATTTCCAGTCCTTAGCGTTGGCCTCAACTGTTGATTAGTGAAGCCTAAGTCTCTGCCTTCGCTAAACTTAACTGTTCAATCAGCCTCACTGGCTGTCCCGCCAGACTCAGGTCAACCATTTCCTCACTTCCTCTGTGACAACATTAAATTCGGGCTATTTGGTCTCGTTTAGGCAAAATCCTTTTCACCATTTCTGATGTTATTTATTTTCAACAACTAGATAGTAATTCTACAAGAAAGTTTGTGCCTGGTCATTTTTCTTTTGTCTATCTGCTAATGTCTGTTTAGCACTGTTAGTAGCCTGGTAAAAACTGTTCTAATGCCTGCAACATACAGTCCTAGCAATATTCTGGGATTTGTATCATCACCGCCTGCTGTGCTGTGGAGGTGGGTGCTGGAAAATATTGTGGTCTGCCGTTTGAGGGAGAGTCTCTCTGAGTTAAAGGAACACTAGACTTCTTTCTCACAACGATTCACAGCAGCACAGCAATACAGGACCTTCCAAGGAACATCTGTGGAGAAATAAACCCTTCTGTGTGTGGGAGCATCTGTTTTCCATATCTCTGTAAATGTCCAGGACATTTCCCAGTTCCTTTGTTTAGTTAGCACAAATAAATCTATTTTCCACACAATAGTTGAAAATGTCTGCATGCCCCACACCCTGGGAAGGCGAATAGATACTAAAAACATGTTGCATTCCTGACACATTAGATTATGAGCATTTCAAGCATTTTGGTGGGACTCTGAAGTAAAAAAAAACTCATGTTTCAGCACTGTACTCTTTTTTATTTTAAAGCATTTTATTTTGCTTCATTTCTTATTCATTTACTTTGATTCACACGAGAAGACGTAATTATATTGTCTACATCATTATCTGCCCTTTCGTCTTCAGAGTGTTCTGTTTCCCCAGACACTACCATTCCCAGTTTGATGTACATGCTTTCAGATCTTTGTTTAAAAATTTTTTACAGATATGGATACATAAGTAAACAGAATCCATAAAAGTTTTCATACTATTTGAACATGTGTTGATGTACTTATATACAATCTTACAACTTGCTTTTTTAATTAAAAACTAGAATATACAGATACATTTGATTTCTTATGCTTACTATATAATGTCTCATAATATGTAAAATAGAGACATTTGGCTGAGAGGAACCAAAACTCCTTTAACTGTATTTCAAACAACACAGACATTTGTTATTTCATTCACAAGATGACTGAAGAATTTCCCATTCTCGTTCAGTGCCAGGCTGTGGTATGCAGATACCAGATTCTTCATCTTTCTTAAGCATCATCACAGATTGCCTCTTTTCCTCTTGCCCTGACTACCTCATCGCTAAGCGTCTCCTCAGACTGTATTTAGCAGCAAGAGCTGGAGGTCCAGGCGAAAAGTGCTTTCATTTTACTAGGGGTCCACTACTCTTTAGCATCCTCACTACGTCGTATTCACCAGAACTGGGTCAAATCTACACCAGCCACAAGGGAGGGTGGGGAGACGATTGTTCAGCAAAGGGAAAACCAGTGGTTGCTACTGGAAGAGATTGAAAATGTATAAAGATATATCACTGAGACTTAACGTGTTGCTGCAAATAAAACTCTCCTAGTTACAAGAAAGTTAGGTTAGCTGTTCTGCAGCTAACACTGTCTGCATAGAAGGCAGACCTTTAATTTTTGTATTCATTGACATTTCACATCTAATATTCAGCTTTTTAAAAACAGTGCTATAATGAAAATCACCGGACATGCTTCCTCATTCATGTGGGTATTTGGTTCTCTATGAAAATATAATACAGAAGAATTGATATGCCATAATGGGTAATAAAATATATTAATAGAAACTGCCAAGCTACTTGCAAAATTCTTGTAGCATTTTGTACTTTTCAAGCTATCTAGGGAAATACCTGTTTAATCACATGTTTTCCAATATTTTAACTTATAAATTTGGCTAATTGGGGTGAGAAATGGTATTATATTGTTTTAGTTAAACAGTTTTTTAATTGTCATTTTTTTCTTATGTCACTTTTCTTCTACTTCGGTAAATATTCAGCTCTTTTAAATCGTATTTTCTACTTTATTTACTCAACTAATTTTTGTTCATATTTTTGCTTCTTTCCATTTATTATATTGTTTAATATATTATATATACTATGTATTATAATATTTTATGTATAAGTATATTTAAATGTTACTGTATTTTATATTTGCTATTTATTATACTATATTATATTACATATTATATTATTATATTTATCCATAAATAACATAACATTTCTTTGTTTGTTGTACTTTTGCAACCCATTGCTTTGCTTTGAACCACTAACAAGGCTTTTGTCATTTAAGTTTCTAATTTAAATATAATTTAATTTATGAATCTTTTTCTCTATTATTTATTTTTACATTGCATTTATATTCAAGTGAGTTCTACAATAAATACATTCTAACTTTTCTTCAGTTGCTTTTTTAGTTTTGTTTTCATTTAGTCATACATAAGTCATTGTGTTTTGCTAAGTGCTCTAATGCTTTTCAAGTTTTTCACAAATACTTATCTCTAGACTAGTTATTTAATACAAAATTATGTATATTAGACTTTGAAATATCTTTGTCATAATCAACTCTTAGGTATATATGGCCTTTTTTATTTGTCTTGTCATATAATCTGTTTGTCTACCTTTCTGCCTGTGTATGTTATAGTTTTAAAAATTTTCTACCCTTTATCCTATCACATTCCTTGGAGGGAGCAGGAGAAATCTTCTTCTTTTTAAAAAATATTCTTTGAATATTCTTGTATCTTTTGTTTTACATGTGACAACTAAAATCAGTTTGTCAAGATCTCTAGAAGTAAGACATTAAGTTTTTTAATAAAAAGACATCACATAATTTCTTCTGAGTGTTCCTTGGAATTACCTACTTTATATTGGTGTTGTCAATAATGCTTTTTACCTATTAAACTTGCTAACTGGTCATGGTTAATGTATATGGAAAGCATTGTTATTTAATTCTAAATTCATCTATATTTCTGGACTCTTAATATGTTCATAATTTTGAAGTTAGACTTATGGAAGTAACTATATGTGTCATACCATAGTGATATTTTTACTTTTTATAACTTTTTGCTTTTTTTGTTTTATTGAACTGGCTAGCATACCCTACCTAGCAATGGATAGAATAGTGTTTTTCTAAAATTCAGTTTAATGTAAGCTATTTCTTTTAATCTCCTAGTAGATAACATCAATTAAGTAAAGTATGTTTCTCACTAATGCTGATTCACTAGAAAGTATCTTGCTGCTAAAGATGCTACACATTTTTTCATTGGTTTTTGAAATAGTGTTAGTAATAATAGTAATAATAAAAAAAAGTAACAAAAAGGGTTCTTTACTTTATGTCAAGTGCTATTCTAGATGCTTCAAAGGAAACATCACACTCATTTCTAAAATAGCTATTTTACCTGTGAGAAACCTGCAGCATAAAATGATCATGTGACCTGCATTAGGTTGTAGCAATGAGCTAGTTGTTTTGAAAATCCTATTTTGTTTTATTAGAAATTGTTTTTCTTTTCAAATACAGTTGATTTATTTAGCAATTTTAAACTTATGTTCAGGGGAAAGATTAGCTAACAAATTCCAGGGCTGAGATGCAATGGGATTTCATCTCTTTGCCTGACTAACCTGTGTGATATATGAGGAAGTTTCATTTTGTTTTTTTTCATTTATGGAGAATTATGGATGTATGAGTATACGTATGCCTGTCTGTATCTGTTTAGTTACATGTATGTGTTCAGAGAAATAATAGATAATGTTTATTAACATTTGAATGAAATTCATACCTCAATCTGAGACCAGGACAAGGATAGAGCTTGACTTCCTTTTAATGTTCCTTATGAATCAGTGACAGTAATATGTAATACATATTTTCTGAAATAATATCTATTTAATATATTGGTTGAAAATTAATTTTTCTTCTCTTTGTTTTCATTTAACTCATATGTTGTACCTGTGGTTATTTTTATTATTTTTCTCTACAGATTTGTTTTATTCTAAAGTTGCTTTTCTCACTTTTTTTTTCAGGATATTAAAATTTCAAAGATTTTGTTTTTCTTTATTATTGAGTTTATCAGAAAACTAATTTTAATGTATTAAAATTTACTTTTTATTATTATTTTATAATTTTCTTTTATTTATTCCTCTCCTGTTTTATTTATCTTCATACAGTTGATTTTTAGAGGTGAGAGGAAGGATCTTTATGTGATAATTTCCAGTTATTTTTTTCATGTAGCTCTGAGGAATTGCATGTAGATGTCTTTTATTTGGTGAGTTAAGGCTTTGTTTTAATAAATGAAGTACATGTCTTATAAGAAAATGTATACTCTATTTTAGAATGAAAATTATTATACTAGCTATTTGATTGTATGTGTTTTTTGCATAAACTCATCTTCAAATTATGCAAAGCCTTTTGTTTCTTTTACCTTTTGAATCTTTCAATTTCTTAAAAAGAAAACTTAACATTTACCATTATATGCATTTTGCTATACTTCTAGCCTCATTTTTATTTTTGCTTTCAAACAAATTTACTGGAGGTACATTATGTGTTTATGATGCCTAAGATTTCATCTATTGAGTGGATTATTCCTTGACCCATAAATATTCATTTACCTCATTTTATTGGTTTTATTGTTGAATTCTCTATTAATATTGATTCCCTGGGAGTGTGTCTTTCTGCCTTTTTTTCTGTCTGATAGTTCTTACTCTTTCTCTCTTTCTTTCTTTGCTTCTTTCTTTCTTGTTATGTTTTATGAGTCATTCTTGCTGCTGAATTTTAGAAAATAGCAATTAATTATCAAAGGCTCTCTTTTTACCTATCTTTATGTTGGGGTAAAATATGTGTAACATGAAATTTACCATCTTAATTCCCCTGATGTAGTCAGTTCACTGATACTAAGTGCATTCTTATTACTGCACAACCATTGCCATTATCTATCTCCAAAACATTTTATCTTACAAAACTGGAACTCTGTTTACCCCTTCTCCTCCCACTCCTTGGCAGCCATCATTCTATTTTCTGTGTCTGTGGTTATGATGCTCTAAGTTCTTCATATAAGTAGAATCATATAATATTTGTGTTTTATTTTTGGCTTTTTATAGAATAGAAATATTTTACAGAACCCAGGTTTCTTCACATTGTAGCATGTCAGAATTCTCTTTGGATGGCAGAATATGACTTTAGCTGAGTATTACATATTTTGCTTATGCATTTTTGCATTGTGAATACTTGGGTTGTATTCCACTTTTGGCAATTCTATGAATTTGACACTTCTATGAACAAGAGTATATGATTATTATTTTGAGAATATGCCTTCAGCTGTTCTAGGTATATATCTGGAAGTGCAAGTTCTGAATCACATGGCAATTCCTTGCTTTCAAAAATTCAAATTTGGAAGCACTATATACCATTTTACATAGTGATTGTACAATATTACATTCCCACCAACTATGTGCAATTTCTTTTTTTTTAATTTAAAGAGGGAAAAAAGCAAAACAGAAAAAAGGGTAGAAATAATACAGAATTTCAAAAAAAATTAAGAAATCACTAGTTGATAAATTACATATTGTCATCTTAGAAATAGTTGTTCAAGTTACAAAATTAAAGCATAAAAAGTGGACAATCGAACAATGAGAGTGCAAACCGTTCTGTTTGTGCAGTTTCTCTATATGATCATGAACACTTATCCGTCTTTTTATATGATAATAGTAGCTATTCCATAGGCTTGGGGTAACCTCTTGCAGTTTAGATTTGCACTGTGGCTGAAGTTTTATTTTCTTGAAATTTCCTAGAAGATCTTTAGTGAATACATTTCCTCCTAGTATCTGCTGTAGAAAGACAAGTGAGTCTCACAGATGGGGCTTCAGCTTTATTTCTAAGGACTGTGAGAGAAGACACAGAATCTTGAGAGAGACAGTAGTACAAAACCCATTTCCTGGGAAGAGCCCTCCCATTTTCTGCATGTATCATCAGACACTGAAGTCTCTGCTTTTTACCTTTTTTTTTTTGGAACCAGGGATTAAACTCATGACCTCACAATTGCCAGGCAGGTGCCTTGTGCCACTGAACTAAATCCCCAGCCCCTCTGCTTTGTACTTTTTAAAGCAAGCATCCATCCTCTACATGTACAAAGTTTCCTTTATTCATTCAATAAACACCCAGTAAGATCCTGTAACGTCGTAAACATCATTTTAGTAAGTGGGAATAACACAATGAGCAAAACAGAGAAAGTTCATGCTTTCCTGGAGGTTCACCTCCAGTGAGGGGAGTGAGACAATCCATAAAACGTAATAGATAACATGCCAACTGGAGATAAGTACCTTGTAAAAAGTAGAAAGGTTTTATTTGTTTTTTATTGCTGTGTAAAAGAGTCTCACTAACCCAGCAGCTCAAAATAGCACACTTATTATCTACATTTAGCTTTGGTCAAGAGTCCAGCATGGCTTCTTTACTCAGTATGTCATATAACTGAAACAAGATGCCATTCAAGTCTCCAAACTGCTGAGATGGGAAGTCCTCTTTCAGTTTCGTTCAGTTTGCCAGCTAAATTAAGTTCCTTGCATTTACGAGATTAGCACCTCTGTTTCCTTGCTGGCTATCACCAGAAAGTTGTCCTCAACTGCTAGGTGCTGCTCACCGTTTCCTGCCAAGTGGTGCTCTGTGCGACATGGCCTTTGCCTCCTGAAACCTGACAGGGAAATCTCTTCTGTCTTACAGCTCTGACTTTCTCTTTATTTCATCTGTATACCCAGATCTAAAGGATTAAATCAGACCCACTGAGAAAGTTTCCTTTTCTTAAAGTCAACTTTCCCTTGTAACTTTACCTAGGAAGGGCCGTAAAACACATCCTATTCACAATCCTGAGGACTGTTAGGGGCGTGTAGACCTCGGGTAGGGATCTTGGGGACCATCTCCGAACTCTGCCTGCCTCAAGGGACAAGCGGCATGGTGTGCAGGTATAGGACGAGCATGGCCTCAGTTACATGGGATGATGCAGTGCGGCCTCTCTAGCAAGTGACACCTGAACACAGCCATGAGATTTAAGGAGGAAGGGTTTTTCCCAGGAAGAACAAAGAGCAAGTGCCGCATCTGAAGCAAGGGTGTGTTAGAGACGTAGTGAAGACCCGTGTGGCTGGAGCAGAGTGAGTGAGGTAGTGGAAAGGGGAAGGGATATCAAAAACCTGATCAGAGAAATGTGGCCTAAAAGGCCATCCTGGGGGCTTTGATTTTTATTGAAAATACTTACTCTTTTATATAAGCCACAACTTCAATTCCTTATTGTGGGGGAAAAAGATTCATCATGTTCAGCTGATTAATGGTAACACATTCTGATATTACAACTATAGTACTTACTGGTTCATAGCCTAAAAGAGGTTCACTCTTGTTGGTGAACGCAATAATGAGGTGCGGAGTAGATAAGTTTGCAAGCATGATGTTGTAAAATGATTAACTCCAATTATGCATTTTCCCAGGTGAAGCTCCCAGAGGGAGTGGTAAAGTCGGGATATGCACACACATAACCTTCACGTTTCTTAGTGCTCTTGGATAGACTAAATGCATGCCACTTTTCAAACGCTTTGGATTTCAATATAAACAAACCTGCATGTCCTGGCTCGTCTTCACCATGTTTTACGAAGACTGTTTTGTAATTCCAGCGCCCTAATTTGGGACTTCTGAAGTGATGGGAAATAGGAAATTAATTTCTTTAATTGGGCCACGTATGTATTCTTTTATAACTGCAGAACTCTCTGCTGTATCTGCTTAGGCTTTCCTAAGATGAACATAAAATAAAAATCTCCAAAATAAATTTGATAAATCAAGGCTTCTGCTTGCAAGGGTTACTGATGTGTAAGCTGAAAATCATTTTGCAAAATTGGCAGTTTTCTGACTATGAAGATACAGATAATCCCCATCCATCTCTCCTACTTACACAGCAAATCTGAAAGTAATGTGCTGGATTTCTAAGCATCTCTTATACTCTTTACCTAGATGTCTCCCTCATATCTGACAATTTCTCTTTCCCTTGAATTTCTTTACTGTCAACTTCCCTCCTCACTGACCGAGATGCCATATGCTACATGTGCGCTGTCCAAGTCATGCCTGAAACTCCAGTCACTTTTACTCCAATATCCAAACAACTGCTAGATTATGTTTGAAGCAAATTCCTTCTCTAATGCACCTCACTTTAAGTGCAGTCACCTTGCAACAGGTTAACATTTCCTTTTTTTTTTTTTTTTTTCCTGAGATGGGGCCTCATTATGTAGCCAAAGCTGGTCTTGAACTCCTGGGTCCAAGTGGTTCTCCAGCCTCAGTCTCCTGAGTAGCTAGGTTATAGGTCTGCACCACTGTTTCTGGCTAAGTCTGTTAAAGTTTGCAACCTTAGCGCAGATGTTTGCAAAACAGCCTTTTATTGGCTGCTTATGTGCCTCAGACGTTAATGCCTTTCATGGCAGATACTTCCCTCATTAGAAAGTTTAGCCTTAAGGTGAGGGTTGCTGTAGGCTTAAAGAATTAGAAAAGCATCTCTAACCATCAATTAGCACAGAACACCACCAAAGAAGCCTCCACCATCAACATCTCAGTATTATCACTAGCCCATCACAGATAGGTCTGTTTGTCCACACAAAGCATCCCTGAATGGATGCAGAAATAGCCAAGGCCCCTTTCTATCTTCTCTTACTTTAACTTGTCCCAAGTAGTGTTTGGGGGACACTTCTTGTTACTTCTTATCCTTCTGCTTTTTTAGATTTTTCCCTTTGAATCTGGGTGTGGTGTGGTATGCTTATGATTCCAGCAACTGGGAGGCTGAGGCAGGAGGATCACTGTGAGTTCAAGGCCAGCCTGGACTACGTAGTGAAACTTTGTCTAAAAAAAAAGAAAAAACAAGACTGAACAACTTGTGCTCTGATCTTAGAAGTATTTATATTTGAAACTTAATTTTGCTCTTTGTTAGCTTTAGGCTTGATTTCATGTATAGTTTTTGTGAGGACAAATTATATAATGTATAGATAGTGCTAGACAATAATGAATAAAAAACCCTTTCTCTTCTGTTTCTCTTTTTCTCTTCTTTCTTCTCTTATTTATTCCACATTTATGTTTGTTCATGTGTATGTATGTATAGCATACATATTATACAATGAATTGTGCTATATATATAGCAACTATATATATATATATGCAATGACTCATGCCTCTATTGTACCTTTTTCTTAAAATTTTAATCTTTTTTACATCTACTTAAGTCTCTTATTCTTCAGAATTTACACAGATTACTGAGCAAACACTCACTAGATTGTATCTAGAGAGGAAATGAAGAAAACTGACATTGCTACAGCTCTAAATGATTCAGGCCTTTTTATAATCACAAAATACACATATGTCGATATTATGTATTCATACATGTGTGAGAATCCATATGTACATACCTAAAGTCTTTAGGAGGTATTTCCCATATGTGCAAACATTATCTCCATTATATAATATAATTATATAATGGCAATACTAGGGAAAGAGAAATTTAGAAAGTTCTCCTTTAAATTCTTAGGGTGAGGTATGTTTGCTGAACATTATGAATACTGGTAAAATGATAGTTAGAAATAGTTGCGATTAGATTAGTTGCAATTCCCTTAATACTACGTTTACTAGTTAGTGCTGAGCAGCCAACTTTATCCTTGTTTGGTACTTGAAAATTCTTATTTTTGGTAGATGATCTCATAGTTTTTCAATTTTTTAAAAACTCAGTTCTTTGTAAATATCATGTTTTCAAATAAATTTACTATATTGCTTTCTTTATAGTTTCTAGTTGATGGTCAGAATACATTTCTCTAACTTACAATTCTCTCATTTTATGTTTAGAACTATTCATTATCTTTTCTGTAAGATATTTTCCAGTGGACTAGCTTGAGAGTATTTGGAACAAAATACTGTTGGATATAAGAAGGAAATTATTTCATTCTGCCCTATCAATCTTATCCATACCACCGTTTAACTGATTTTACAGACATACTGTCCTGGTGATCTTTTGCTCTGAATTCTGCTACTAATTTTTTTTTTGCAGTATGCAAAACTCTTTGCAAAATGCTTTAATACTTTTCTTTCAGGGTAGCATCTATTTTTAGGGCATTTGCTTCTTGTTGGGAAAAGGAGAATATTACATTTCCAGTGTTAACCATTTGGAAAAGAATTGGTCAAATGCAGCCCACTGCCCCCTCCTCTTTTTAAATAAAGCTTTCTTGGAACACAGTCATAACCATTTTTTAAACCATTGGCGACAGTGATAGCCACTGTGCTTCGATGGAGTACTTGAATAGCTGCTACTGAAAATGTATAGTCAACAAATCCAAAAATGTTTATTTGGTACTACCCAGAAAAAATGATTGAACAATTGTAGCGAGAGAGGGTGTGTGTGACAGTGAAAATAGAAATGCATGCATAAACACTATTTTAAAACTTTTAAACTTTAATATGACTGCTGTAAAGTGATACAAGTCCAAAGGGGTGACTGATATGTGCTGAAAGGTGAGAATTTGGGCAGTATTGCAGAGAGTAGTTCACGTGTAAACGGAGCATTTAAAAATGACTATCATTTTCACAAGAGATATTCAGAAGCAGTTTTTCCAGTATTTACTGACTGTCCCCTGATATAATCAGGTAGATGGAACATTTGCTCAAATTAACACTGTCATTCCTCTCGCCTTCAACAAGGTCTACGGCAGTGCCTTGCACATTGTAAATTGATAATAAATAACCTGGTATTTAGTTAACTGGTGAAGTCGTATGCAACAAACACCTAACAAAATTGTAGAGTATAAATCATAAAAATGTTGATATAGCGTGTGGCAGGATTTCTTGAAAAGGATGCGTGGGACCATCATTACAAATGAAATTTCATGAAGTATATAAGATAGTCCTTGGCTGATGATTACCATTTTTCCTAAATTTGTTACTCCAGCTTTAATTCTCTGATATCCAAACCAGGTTTTCCGCCTGTGATAATTTGCATGGTAGGTAAGAGCACAGTGTTTCATTTAGAATGAAAACTCCCAATTATCCCTTTGAAGTAGGAATTGAATAAGTAGCACTATATTATGATGAGCTCAATGCCAAGGGTAAACTACTCATGCCACACCTTTCGGCATGGAAACAGTAATTTGATAGAATTTTCCATTAATAAAGCACTTCTTATGGCTTTAGTCCATGGGAATTAAATGTTGGGGTACTGGACCTAATTAAATTAGCTCATCACTTTGAGGTTATGCTAATAACTTTAGTGGTGGCCTTTGCTTTCTACCTTTTCTACTCCGTTCATTTGCATGGTTTTAAATCTCCAGCACAGCATTTTCTACTGAACTCAGGACTCATAGAAATTCCCACAAATATTACTATTTTTGTGTTTGGTCAAATGTCTGCCTCCCAGGCTACATGGTGTTCTTCACAAAGGCAAGGTTTGTGTTTGTCTTTCTCCTAGTTGTAGTCCTCGCCTCTGCACAATGCTTGCCCAGTTATATCCCCTCATTAAGTACATGCATAATGAGTGGATGGCTGGTTCATGGGCAGGACCATGTACTAGATATGGTACTTGGTGTGGAGATAAAATTATTAACTCCTGCCATAGCTTTATTCATGGTCTAGCATTGAAATTCCCCTTGAAATGGATAAACTAGCTTACCTCTTGATGGTAAGCTATTAAAAGACTTGTAAGAACCCTTTTCCATTTATCTTATTGTCATTTTTATAGGCTAACTTTGTTTTGGGGAATCAGCCCATCGCAATCCCAGTCACTCTGGGGCTGTGTGGGACTGTTCTCTAGGGATGTGTGGTGTGACTTCAGCTTCCAGCACACTCCTGTGGTAGCAGCAGTGTGCCTGGCCTCATTGGATATGCACTGAGCCAGCAAGGTCATGTAAAGTGACTTGCAGTGGAGAAGAGAAATAGGTACTGAAATCAATTACTCATATATAAAGAAATTAGTCTGTGCTAGGTTGAGTTGCTCTCTCTCTCTCTGCAGAAGAAAGAAAGAAGGGAAGGAAAAAGGAGGATGGGAAAAAGGAAGGAAAAAAGAGAGAAAAGCTTTCACAATTCTAGTTACCAAGCAAGGTTGTGTTGTTTTATTGTTTTAAAAATTTGAAAATAATAATTTTAACCCATTAACAATTATTAGTAATATCTAATGAGTACAAGATACTCTTTAAACAGTTTAGCATATTTAATTTCAGGAGGACTTTTATAAAGTAGGTTGCTATTATTAGCTCAACTGTACAGCTAAAGAAACTGAAGCACAGACAGGTGAAAGAACTTTCCCAAAGTTGTAAGACTGGGCATTGGGGGAGATAAACAGGAAGTGCTTTGACTATAGCAGTCCGCGGGGCTTGTGTTCAGAGCCTCGCCTCTGCCCCCTTTTCTCTATGGGTATGCATAGAGTATCATCCATGCTCTAGAAACTTCCATATACCTCCTTTCACTTGAACCTCTCCATTACCCCAGGGCACCAGAGATTTTTTTGATAAAGGGAAATTATAGAGTTATGAAATGATTTGCTCAAGAGCATAGACGTAGAAAGGGGGCCAGGGCCAAAACTCATGCCTAGACCTTTAACAGCAGTTATTTGCAATGTTATTTGCATTGCCATCACACCTACCTGTTTCAGAGATTAAATATTTGGAACTGATTCTCTATTTCACTCTAGCCGGATCCCTCTCCCCAGTCCTCAGAGCACTATAACTGTGACAATGTGTCCTAAATAGTAGTGGCACCTTACCCTGTCCTCATGCAGTGTCAGCGTCACAGCATGGAGCTGACCAGGTTGAATGGGCAATGACCAAACCTGCTCCAACCAGAGGCAGGGAGTGGCCTTGCCTGGGGCAGCCTGGTGAGTCTGGTGACAGTCCAGTGGGACTGAGGAGGCTCTGTATGGCTGGCACTAGCACCAACTGTGCCTGCTGGAGTGTGGAGAAGGCTCTATCACACTCCACTCCTTGAAGTCTTGAAGCTTGACAGTACCAATACATTTAAATGACAGAAAGCACCATGTCTTATGGTTCTTTTATTAAAAGAATGTCTGATAACCAAAGCTGACTCAGATACTTCATGCGTAAATGTCAGAAAATAAACGATGTTGGAAAAGTAGACAATCCACCTGACATCAGAACAGCAGTAACAATGAGAAAAAGCCTCATTGTCCTCGGGGAAGGAAATCTGCAGAGACCAAGCAAGGATACACCTTTGAGGAAAGTTATATATATATATATATATATATATATATATATATATATATATATATATAATGATACTGTGTCAAAGAAGAGAAGACACATTGTTCCGGTCCTCTGCAGCTGTGGGTGTGAGAAGATTTTATAAGTTTCTACCCATTTCCTTGTGCTGTCTCCTTCCTTTTGAGTGTCATGATTTAGATCCCATTAAAGGGATTTTATATGAAAGGGACTTCTTCTACCATAGGGGCAGTTTGTGTCTTTCTCTCGGGCCTTTGTAAAGGAACAAAGTAACCACTTGTCCCACACAGGGTGCAAAGAGAGGTTTGGTGTGGGTTTTACTGGCCATTCAGGCTGGGTATTCAGCTGGTCGTAAGTGAAATCTTTAGAAACCGCACAGCAAGAATCCTTTGCTTGGGGCGCTGGCTGGGGAGGGATCTGTGAAAAACCTATTGAAACTTTGAGAGCTGTTGGATAGAAGTGTTCTTTTTAGACTTCCTCATTGTCAATACAGGAAATAAACACCAAGAGGAAGTCATTTAGCCTCTTTGCGAACTTCGTGTTGACATTTGCTTACCAAAAAGTCCAATGTCAGTACTTGAAACATTCATGTATGTGGGTGAAGTATGAATTCATGTGAATATCTATGTGCATATTCGTATAAACACACATACATGTACATCGAAACATCCATATTCTAAATTCTCCCTTATTATGACATTCGTAATGGGTTCTTCCAAAATCTATCTAATAATGAGGAAAAAGAAGAACAAATACACATGGAAACTTTTACAATATTATTTTTAGAAATAAAAACTAGATATGCATGATCTATTTTAAAACAAGATTTAACAATCTACATACACTTACCCACATGTTGTTTCTAGTCCTTTTACTACTAAAACAACAGTGTCATTATTTAAGTGTAATATTTGATTCACACATCTTATCTGATTCAAGTTTTGCTTTAGAATTTGAAATACCTTTAACATGTTCATTGGGGGACCACTGAATGCTTAAAGTGATCTGAAAATGCTGACTTTAGAATTCAAAGTAGACGGCATTTCCCTATGTAAAAGTTTACACACACACACACACACACACACACACGAAGTATATAAACAAAGGAGAATTATATCAGTATTCATAAGTATCCACCTAGTTGTTAGGACGAAAATGCAACTCACACAAGCAAAGGTGAAATGGGAGTCTCACTGGAACGATGAATAGGATTCAGACCATGGGGACCAGAAGGTCTTTGCTTTTTTTCCTCCATCTGGGCCATATAGACTTGGATCTTTGCCTTTCTACACCCCTTTTCCTTTCACTTTGTCCAGGCAATTCTCATTGAATTGCAACTGGTAATTACGATCACCTAAGCAGAAAACAAAACTAATAAACAAACAAATTTAAAAAACCCTTACTATTGGGGCCCAGGATGATCAGTAGCAGAATCAAGCATTGCAGGAAACTAAGCCCAACACTAAGACAGGCATCTGGAACTGAAAGCTTCCACCCAGGTGCTCTAAGCATGATTCTCTCATCTCTTCCTCTCTCTTGCCCTTCTCTTTCACTCTTGTTCCTGATTCCTCCTTCCCAAATAATCTATGTTTCTCCTTCTATGCAGTCCTTCCTTTAAGTCGTTTCTTCACTTGCCCGATAAAGGTTTACATTACACTGAGGGACAATTCTGTCTGCTGAAGAAGACATATGATTGGTACAGGTTGGTTCAGGTAACTACCTGCTTCAAATGGACTCATGTTGGGGAATTTCAATGGAATATCCACAGAACAGCTTCAGTGGGAGCTGTGGCAAAACTGGTCGTGCTGCTAAAGCTTTGGAAACATATCTATTATAATAATTATTACAGACTCTCTGATCTGCTGACCAAGCAGTCTCCTCCATACACTTTAATGTTAATGACTATAAAACACACAAATTTGCCTTCTGTTGTAATCATAATATATACTTGTGTTAATTCAAATGTAAATTTAAGGACTATGGGAGACCCTTTTCACAAAACCAGTTATCAGGAGTCCCTGCAGTGAGTCCCCAGACCCCTGCCCAGAGTTACAAGGTGCACTTCGGGAAGAAAGTGCAAGTAACAAAATAGGAGTGCAACAGGGATCTGGGATGACCAGATGTTCATGGGAAACAAAAAGTCCCAAGACACCCAAAATGTTGGTATTTATTGATTACTTCTGAGTCAAGGACAATGGGTGAAGGGCAGTGGGTGTTTCTGGGCACAATGATGGCAATTACAGTGGACTAGTAAGAAGGCAGAGCATTCTTACAAGGACAAGGGCATGACACGGAGGAGATAAGAAAACTGTAGTTTCCCCAGGTGCGTCTTCAGCAGGTCTTATCTTGCCTTGTGAGGACCACAGCAGTTATTAACTCTAGGGCTACCAGCTGTGACCAGAAAAACGCAGGGAGTTTCTGGGTTCCAATCGGGCTCAAAGAGCAACAGAAGGACAAGCTAGGACATTCCCTAGACTCTATTTATTTTGTGGTCTCCAACAATCGACTACTCTAGAAATATCTTGTAGCTTCTTCTGCTGATCACACACACTGGTAGTAACAACAACTTTCTCCGTGCTAAGGATGGATGCAGGGTCTTGACATGTGAGGAAAGTGTTCTGCCACCCACCGACAGCTCCAGCCCAGAAACAGCAAGTTCAGAGTGGACAGATGTGGGTGATTGGGGTTGATTATTTTATCCTACCTAACTTTGTCATGTTATCATATAATTATATTACCAATAGGAAAAGATGGTATTAGTCTATAACACTGTGTTGTTCTCATGGCTATATTTCACAATAGTCTGAATGTTCTACTGAACCATTGACTTTCTCTATAAATATATATTAACTTATCCTTGTAAGAGACTCACTCTTAATCTTTCTTTCACAGCCAGTATGTGGTTCATTTGTAAGTTTTATTTCTTGGAGATGATGTTTCTAGTTACATGGTCAACCCAAGTTCCATAGCCTTTGCACTTTTAATACTTAGCTTTATATCCCTGTTAACTGTGTGTCATTGGGAAAGTGGCTTAAACTCCTTGTGCCCCAGTGTCATCAGTGAAATGTTGATAATAATATCCACATCACTGAATTATTGTGAGGAATCAGAGAAGCAATGCAAAGATCCAAAAAGTGCTTATGGATAATATGATTATCATTGATGCACGTATTAATCTTAGAGAAGTGATTGTAGTAACTGCGTCTTATTACTGATACACCCCACCCCCCCGATTTCAGGTGCACCTATGTGGACAATTCTGATCCACCTAGTACTCGACAGCATCTTCTCAAATTTCACTTGTGGATCTCTCCATTTTATCCACCAGGGCCTTTTTTGTTACTTAGAAAGCTCATTCTCCATGCCTATCCAGAGCAGAAGTACTAGCTGGGATAATCTTGAAGCCAAAGTTTATCTAGTAGCAAATGCTCCAGCCTGTCCTCTGCCAAAGGCCAAATCCTAAGTGGCACTTTGAATACTTCTCAGAAGTCTCTGCAAAGTCCAACGCATAGCTCTTAGACCATAGATCGCAGTAGTGCACATTTGTGTTGCTTTCATTTTTTATCCAGTGTTTCTGCCTTGCTTCCTGTTTGCTTTGGGGGATCACCTGTCACCTCCTCCCCCCTCATCAAGTGTTTTTTTTTAATTTTATTTTAAAAAGAATAAAACAAAAGAGGACAGAACAAAGCAAATCAGAACAGAACAATGTGAACAACACAGCACTTCACAGCAAGACAACCGGATATTAACAGTAGCTACCATAATGTCTCTTTCTTTGCAATAGTTGAACATACCTTCAAACACAATAATATCAAACATAACAAGATAATATAAAACCATTCAAGAAAATGAAAGTATTACAGGACATTCAAAACTAAAAAACAGAAAATGAACAATGGCTACTATAATAGCTCATTTTCCATAAAAAAATTTGTTTATACCATCACATATATTAAAACCCAATAAGACACAGCATGATAGAACCAATGGAAATAGAAAACAAAAGCATGGTAGGATTTCAAAGCAAGATGATATTAAATCAGCAATGGCTGCCATAGTGTCTTGTTTTCTTCAAAGTAGCTGTTCATACCATCACACATAATAAAAAAAAAAACAGAATAAAACCATTCCAATCAATGAATGAAAACATTATAAGGCTTCAAAGAAATATAATGGGGAACCATGATTACCATAAAGTCTTCTGTACTCATCATTTCTTACACTAGGGAGCCTATATGGTATTTATACATGTGAGTTTGATTTATTTCACTTATGAGTATGGTCTCAAGTTGCATCCATTTTTTATAAATATCTCAATGTGATCATTCTTTATAGCTGAGTAGTACTCCATTGTATAAAAATACAACTTTTTTATCCATGCCCCAGTTGATGGGCACTTAGGTTTTTTCCAAGATCTGGCTATTACAAATTGTGCTGCTATAAACATGGGTACACATATATCAATGTGGTCTGATGTTTTCAGTTCTTTTGGGAATATGCCTAGAAGTGGAATAGCTGGGTCAAATGGCACTTCCAATCCTCAGCTTTATCAAGTGTTTTCTTAAACCCAGTGTTTGTTTCAGAATGTACTTTAGGAATAACTCAAAATAAGTCAGCAACATAGTAGAAAAATATTTGAGAACATGGATTCTGGAGTCCCTACTGGACTCCAGTTCCAACTGAAATTCTTTTAGACTTATATAACTTTAAATTTTAGGTTACCAAATTCTTTCTGCCTTGATTTTCTCACCTATAATATGCGCATGATAATAATAACTGCCCTTAGTATTGTTGTAAGGAATATATGAGTCAGTACAGTACACATGTGAAGCACTGAAACTGTCAGGTAGCAGGTTGCTTGTAAAAGTTAGTTTTTATTTCCCTGTAGCACTCATTCACTTGTGTCTGGAAATCTTATAGTTTGTTTATCCCCTTCTTTCCCTTGTTCCATTTTTTTTTTCTGAGTACAATTTCCTTCTGGTCTCCTCTCTGTTCCCTTCTGCTGGTGTTGACTAAGGAAGAAAGAACAGCATAAGTTCCCTGGAGCTATGTAATTTTTGGATTGATGGAGGAGGGCTCTCCTTTCAGGCAGTGCTCCAGTTCTTTCTCCAACAGCACTGACCCCTGATCTGCTGGCAGACATCGGGTGATCCTGCCAGCTCGTACTTATTCAAAAGCTCTTTATTCAGCTCTTCGCTCTTCCCTCTGGCTGCCCGCCTTTTGGCTGTTAGAGGCACCTTGGCTTTACTCTCAGAGGGCCTGCCAGGGAAGGAAAAAAATAGGGAATTGAGATTAGCTGATTATAGAGTCTAGAAAATTAGAATTTTTGGATCACTCTGATTCTAGATTTTGAGCCATTTTATCCTGTTAATATTTACATTTCAGAATCAGCCTTTTGAAATACCAGTATATTTTTCTTTGACTGATGAAATATCATTGAGGTATAATAAAGTATATAGGTCTCAAGTGTTCAGTGGATAAATTTTGCCACATGTGTGCATTCATGTAATGATTACCCAAAGTAAGATAGCTAACAATTCTATTTTCCTTTTTAATTAATTCCCTTTGACTCCTTCCAGCAATCACTTTCTGATTTCTTTACGATTTATGTTTTTCTTTTAAAAAATTTGAACCATATATAAATTAAATGACATAATGTTCCTCTGTTTCAGCCTTCTTTTGTTGACATGATTCCAACATTTATCCGTGTGGTTGTGTATAACAAGTTTGTCCTTGAGAGCTGAATAGCATTCTATTATATGAATGTATTTCTTAAATTCATTCTCCTATTGATAGATAATGTGAGTAATTTCTAGTGTGGGGCTATTGTGAATAAAGCTACTATTTACATTTGTATGAGAGTCTTTTTGTGTATATATTTTATCCTTTTTGTTTTCTTTATTATTACATGCTTGCAAAACATAGTGATTGCATTTGTACGGAATTGGAAAATGTGTATGTCTTAATTTTTTATCTCTTTTCCCTTCTTTCTACCCCCTTCCTGCATCTCTTAATTCCCTTCCCTATTTCCTATCTTTTATTTTGAATGTTAAAAAAATTTTTGGCTTCTCATGTAAGAGAAACCATGTAATATTTAAATTTGTGTGTCTGATTTACCCATTTTCCTACAAATGGCTCAAGTTTATCTTCTTTAGGGCAGAGTAGTATTTCATTGTGTGCAAAATCCACACTCTTTATTCATTCATTCATTTTTTGATGGTTGTAGAGTCTGTTTCCAAGAGTTAGATATTATGAATTGTGCCACAAACATGGGTATACATGCATCACTGTAATATGATGTATTTAACTCTTTCAGGAAGATAGCTAGAAGTGGAATAGCTCAGTCAATAGAATTTTTATGTTTAGTTTTTTGATGAATCTGCACAGATTTCCATAATGGTTCTCGGAGGGTATATTCCCTCCAACAATGTAGTAAGTTTACTTTTTCCCTGCAACCTTTGAACCTCAGTGTTGTTTTAATTTGCTTGTCATAAGGGCTAGAGATATTGAACATTTCTTCATTTACTTATTAGTCATTTGTGCTTCTTCTTCTGTTTATTTATTTCAGTTGCCCAGTTTTGACTGGGTCTTTAATTTTAGGGGTCTTGTTTGTTTCTTTATATATTCTTGATATTAGTTCCTTGAAGAAAAGCTGCCAAGAAAAATGTTTCCTGTTGTGTAGGTTGTCTGTTACACTCTTGACAACTTTGTTTGCTGTGCAGAAGTTTGTAAAAATTTTTGGTAGGATCTCATTTGCTGATTCTTAGTTCTATTTCTTGTGCAACTGAGGATCTGTTCAGAAAGTCCTTGCCTACACTTATGTCTTCAAGAGTTTTACCTTTTTTATCTTATAACAAATTGTTTCTATTTTACCATTTAAAATCCATTTTGATTTTAGTTTAGTATATGGTGAGGTATGTGGGTCTAAATTCAATCTCCTGAATGTTTATGGCTAGTTTCCCCAGCATCATTAATTAAAGAGGCTATCTTTCCTCTAGTGTAGTCTTTTGGCCTCTGTGTCAAAGTTCTGATAGCTGAAGTGCCTGGCACTGTTTGTGTAGCATCTATTCTCTTCCACTCATCCACATATCTGTTTTTTTTTTGTCAGTGCCATAGTTTTTTTTTTTAAATCAATAGAGCTTCATAATGTTTCTGGATAGATAAAATAAATATCATCAAAATGGTCATTCTTCTAAAACTGATATGTATTTTCTGTTAAGAATATAACTATGTATAATTATAGATTCACAAAGTAGAAGTTTTACACTAAAAAGACAACTACTAAATAATTCTTCAAGGTAGTTCCACCATTTAAGCTTCCAACCAAAGATATATGAGAATTTTAAATCCACAATAATTCGCCAGCATCTGGAGTTGGACATCTTTTTAGTTTTTGCCACTCTAGGATATGATTGATATATAGTTGCAGTTTTATTTTGTGTTTATCTGATGATAAATGATTATGAGTACCTTTTTGCATGTTTCCTAGCCTCGCTATTACTTGCATTTGTTCATTATTTTTTCAAGTCTCTAATGGCAGGGTAATCTGATCGATTTGATCAATTTTTTGAAAGCTTAATTTCTAAAGAAATGCTACAAAATTAGGGTCTAGATTTCTAACACAAACACAAAGAAGATCATGGTGTCACCTGCTTAGTAGCAGATGCTATTGACACTGCCTATATCTTTTGGCACTTATTTTTGTAGGGCACATAAACAGTGTTCTGAGACACTCTACTTGAGAACTTTCTTTTGGCCTATATTTGAGGCAGGCCAGAAGTGCCAAAGAATTAATGTGCTCAAGAACATCTCTTACAATACAAGTGGGAATTGTAGGCTGACTCTTCCATTTCCCTTGGATATTACGTGTGGATGTGTTTTACACTATATCCTAGACTATCTCAGGGGAATAGAACCTTGATTCTCCACAGAAATAATTTGTTCAGTGATACAAACTTATTGGGCTATTCTTTATCTCTACTAATTGATCATATTGGTTTTCTATGGGATCAATTTCCAAATAAATTAACTGTACTCAAGTTCTTAAATTGTGATATGCTTCTGAGGGAACACATTTAAGGCATCTATTCTAAAATTTGTGTTGGAATGTAACAATTGTTTTGTGAAAGACTAAGCAATTTGGTGAGTTACACTGATGAAATTATAACGGATTTCCTGGGTACATACACAACAGATCAGATGATCATGGCAGAAAATAGTAGTTACTATGAATAGTAAAAGAAAAGTTCTTCAAAGTGGTTGAGGTTTTACAGACAGCGTTGAGACTGGCAGGATCACTGAAGAATGAATTAGGGGAAAGTGAGGATATTCCAAGAAATAGGTGACTGACAATGCATGAACACACAAGTCATATCCGTAATGACCAACTATTCAGAGTTTGGGATTATATGGAAAGAGTAAAATCTGAGCCTTACCATGTTAGGATAAAATTAGAATCTCAATAAGTTAAGAAGTTTTGACTTTTGCTTATAGATGGTAGAAAGAATTTGAACATTTTTCACCAAGGAGTCACACAATAAAAGTGTCTACATCTAATGTCATTTTAGAAAATCTAAGTCTAATGTCATATTGGGGGGTTAATCAAAGGTTAACATGAAATTTCTTATTTCAGTTTTAGTGGATTTTATATAAAATGACGAAATTCTTAAAAATACATAGTGGTTATGGGAATGGAAAAGACAAATTAGTTTAAGAACTATGGAGAAGATTCAGTAAACTTTGGTAACACTAACAGTTGAAGTTGGAGCAGGGGTGAGCCAAACTTGCCAATGCTTAATGGTAGTAGTTATAAATTTCAATAAGTGATCCTTCTTAAAAAGCAATGAAACTATGGGGAGAGATAATAGTTTACAACACAACTATTTAATTCATGTAATTTTGGCTCTCTTTGGGTGACTGATATTTATATAACCATATCCAGCAGATATTTGAAAGTTTGGGAGTGGTATTCAGGGAAGAGATTGTATTGTTAAGCTTCGTGTGGGAGTCACATTCTTAGAAGTCATACTTAAAATCTGACTGGGAATGGGATCACAAAGGGGAAAAGTTAAAAGGATTTAGAACATAGGACTATCAAGCCCTGGCAAATGACCTAATTTAGGGAGAAACAAAGAAAAAGAGCAGTAAGTAGAGGCACAAAACTGTGCAGTGTGAAGGAACATGGAATCTAAGTGAAAGAGGACTGCAAAGAGGAGGGTAAGTGCTGTGTGGCTTTAAAGGTCAAGGAGTATTCACCTCCTTAGCTGTGGAACAGACAATGCAGTATCTTGATCCCAGTGTGCTCTCTGGGGCCTGTTTGAAAAGTTGAGAATATATATCTGAGATTACATTACATGCCATGTATTATTTCGAACAAATATAAGATAACTGAATCATATTTAAACAATGTTGTGGGAGCTCTCTGAAAGTTGGAAGGTCAAGGACATAGTTGACAGCATCAGAAGTGGAGCAAAATAGAAGACACAGATTGAGCATGATCTTGAAAAAAGAGGGGAGGATTGTCAGGAGGCAAAGACGGTCACGAATAAAAACAGGAGAGACTGATGCCATTTAGAAATAGAAAGTAGCAGGAGAAGATATGTACAAACCTACTTGTAGATAAATATAAGACTCCTAGATAATGATACAATGTGAAAACAGGTAAGAAACTTAACATATGACAAGGCCTAATCTTGAAGGAGCTATGCACTTAAGCAATTGAGTTAGTAAGTGATAGATTTTAGTGGACATAAATGCACAGCATAAGCTAAAATCATTCTGTGGTCAAAGGTTATTTAGGTAGTGAGCTCAATTCTTCTTAGATTATGTCTATGTGACACAGAGGCATTTATATAAAAATAGCTTCCATACTTAAAACCAAGCATGAAATGAATGTCCTATTTATGTAAATATCTGTTGCTATTTCTTGAACACAAATTTGTCCTATTGGGTGAGTAACCGTGTATAATTCTTTTGCTGTCTGAGTATCTCACTGAAGTATTGACCCAGGTATGTTGCACATATAGTTAGCCTGTTGATGAGAGATAGGAGTTGGAGCAGACATACAGCTAGATAAATTTGGCTACCTCAAGTGCACTATTTTTTCAGATTTTAGTTTAAATATTTTGAATTATGAACTAGCATTCCATCATTGATTTTTTTTCCTTTTGCAAATAATTTTGAGCCCTGATGAGAAAAGTGACCCTGACTAAAGTGTTTGAATTGCTGAACTCTGGTTATGCCAAGATGCTCAACTCTCCAGAGAAAAGTTGTTCCCCCAAGTATCTAATTATAGCAGAATCTAGCCCAGTGGGAAACATGATCTTGGGTAAAAGTTCCTTCCCCACTGGGTTTCCTGAATATAATAGCCATGCGATTAGCACATTTTCCCAGTGATGGAGTTGGAATGTACCCATAGATTTATAAATAGAATTTATTGTGAAAGTTACTGTGTTACTGGAGTAAGTGGCTATCGCAATGTGATGATAGAAAGTGTTCTCTGAAAAGAAACTATTATATGCCTTATGTGCTGTGGTCATCTGAGGACAAAGGAGGACAGAAGATACAAGTGACTTTTGTTTTCAGTAAATACTACCCTATAGACAGTTTGAACCACCAGATATATTTAATATTTGGCAAGCTGATACTGTGCCATTCTTCTGTGGATAGAGCAGTTCAGGGATAAATGACAAGTCTAATCCTTCCCATTTTGCTGTCTCTAGGCAGTAGAACGATGACCTGTTGGAGTGTGTCCAGATTTCTGCTGATGTCTTCCCAGGAAAGCAACAGGCCCATGGAATTTGAAGACCATTTACAGTTGAGCACCAACTTGTGCCCTAAAGTAATCCTTATACATGAAAATGTCCCTTTACTGAATTCAGATGAAACTAATGGCAAATTTCTAAGGTGAACACTGTGATGAAAGGGCATTTCTATAATTGAAAATATCAGTTGCTATCACCACTGAAGCATAACTCATTTCTGATGGATGGAGTTGCATGTTGCAACTATGTTATAAAAAAAAACAACTGTTTTCAATGAGGCTTTGTGTTTTGTGACCTGGTAAATCTATAACAGGAAGAAAACACTTTTATCTTAATCAGAACAGTATTTAATGCTTCCTTGTAAGCCATCAGCAATTTCCCTAGTCAACCGAATCTTCGCTCATGCTCATACACTGAGAATACACTGCGCTATACCTAGCTGCCTTGTGTTCATGCAGAGCTGTCATTACATTGCATTTCTTTCTTTTTGATAGTCTAGCTCCACAGTGAGGGCCTATCAAACTAGTAAGTCACGAGTGACCATGAGTCCTGGCCTCAGCTCCCAGTGGAACAGCAGCCCACCTGCGTGGAACGCATACTCCTTTCCAAGAGCAACCGTGCACTACCAGTCCCATGCCAGCTATACCTACTGCACTGCACAGCCTGCTGTAAGTACCCCATGTTTCTATATTTAGTAAATCTAGTGCCTTATGAAGGTGTATTTTAAATCAAGAATTTCTGCCTCTGTGTGACTTTGGTTATTCTTCTAGTGAATAGGCTATTCTTGAGTAAAAGAGATGAGCAATGGAGAATATGTTAAATGTTTAAATGGGATGCACAGAGGTAATCTTGACTGAAAATTGACATTCCATTTAAAGTTATTTCTAAGTGTTGGCAGAACTTTTGGAATTGTGTGATTTGGAGATTGAATGTATGTGCATCTCTGGTTTTAGTCTTCTCATTCCTTCTTGGATGCTGATTATAAATTTAGTTTGTTGATTTTGTACTTGGAGAAGCAATCTTTCAAACTGGAATAGAGTAGTGGAACCTGGATGCCTCCAAATTATCAATGGCCTTGCTGATGTATTTTTTACAATTATAAATATAGAGAAATACATTCCAGTTGCCATTATACATAACTGAGGTTGTTGCTATCAATGACTCAAAGTGCAAGAGTAAGAAATCTTTAGTAGGGGAAAAATGAATTTGTGGAATATGAGGTCCTTTTAGAATAAGGTATCTATTTCTGCCAATATGCTTTTTGTTCTTGATATGTACTCTTCCTAAGTTAAGACTACATGCTGTACACTTGAAAAAGACTGTATTAAATGTTGATTAGGAAAATTTCTGTTTATGCCTAATAATCCAAGTCCAGGAGTACTGGGTAATGAGAAACCTTTGAAAGGAAGTAACATTCCTATCATAGCAGATTATCCACCTGACCAATTATAAGAGACACAGGTTCTGTGGTTATTCAGAAGGTCCACAACAGACTTCACTTCGTCTCCTCTCTTTACCTTTCAACATCATGAAATTATAAGGAATCTATGGAAAGTATATCTCTCAAACATCAAAACATGAAGTCACATAAATAAATCCAGAAGCTGCATTCAAAGTATAAATTAATGTGACATAGTTCATAGGCAATTTGGAAGTAACTATCGAAATTTAAATTGCACTTAATTTTTGACTCAATAATTAAACATTATATTATGTCCCAGAATTATTCTACATAAAGTAGATATAAATATGACTAAATGTTGCTCTTATGAAGCTCCTATGCCAAGGAATATGAGGCTAGTAATTTTACAAACAAACATTTAAATAAAAAAATGAAGCAAACAAGAAAAATACTGTATACAATAATATTAAGTGCAATGCAGAGACTTTAAATAGTTTGGGGTGACAGACAATGATAAGGTGACCACTTTTGAGGTTATGTGATCAGCTAAGTCTTCACTTAGAGGCTAGGTTTTATCAAAGATTTGAGTAGAAAGGAGAGATTAAATAACAACTGTTCAGGAGGCAATGCATGTCAAGTAGAGGAAAAGGGAAAGGAGTACATGGATATTCAGTACACAATGAAAAAAATCCATGTACTTGGGCAAGAATGAAGAGAGATAAAGTCAGAGAAAAACTGAGGGAGCCAGAACATGTAACACTTTGTAATGCAGAGTAATGAAATCTGTGTTTTATTTCAATGTGAAAAGAAGCTATTGGACAGTCCTAACTGAGGAAATTGTTGCTGTTGGGAAAATTCCTAGTAGGGGAATAAGAATAGAAGAGCAGCAATGCAAATATGCAAGTTAATACAAGACTAACACTTTGTATATTATTGAATCCATTTGATGATCAAAATTCATGTATCTTGTGTGCATAATTACAATGAAAAGTTGCATATAATTTACATAAAATTTTCTTTGGTAACCAGTTCCATATCTAATACATCTGATTAGATTTTTCCCCTTCAGTCATTATTTGTCAAACAAGAAGATGACAAATTATAATTTAATGAAGTATTTCTATTTAAATTCTTATTGAATTCAAGGTCACCTAAAATTAGGAGACTTTTGTTGAGCACTTAGTATTTTCCAAGCACTCTGTTCTAAGTAAATCTTACATTGTGTGTGAAGGTGCGTGCATGTGTGCATATGTACATATATATTTATACATATATCTTAAATAATCCTATGAAAAAGGTATCATCATCATTTTCAGATTTAGTAATATGAATTTCAGAGAAATTTGCATCTTGCTTGGAGTTATACAGCTGGTATGGGGGCTGATATTTAAACATGGGCTGCCTCATCTTCTATTCCTCTCCATCATATTACTCTGCTCTTTGCTGCTGTATCTATGTCTTTGTTTACATCTGAGAATACTTACCTGATTGTAGCCTAGCTATAACTATTTCTAACCATTCAATTTAAATATATATCTTGCTCCTTGGAGAATTACTGGTATTTATAGGGCCCTTGATTTGAGATGGGGGAGGCAGAGGAAAAGAATAGGCACTATCCTATTTTAGGAAGCACTAGGAAATCATAGCCAATTGCTTAGCTTTGAGACCTAGTAACTGATACTTTTTTTATCAGAACACCGAGGGTAAAGAGAGTCAAGTAAAGAAGATAGAAGCAAAAGATTGAGACATACTTAAAACAGTCATGACTGTTACTCTTTTGATTTCAAGGATACTCTAAGGATTAACTTTAAACCTACTTCACATTCTTCCAGTAATACAACATTTAAATTTGCTTTTAAATTTTCTTTGCCATGCCTGATCAAATGATATTAAGCTCTTAACTCTAAGACAAGTACTCATGTAGATCTAATACTGCTTTGAAAAGGAAATTATATTATTTGAAAATATGCCAGAAAAATATTGAGAGCTGGGTTAGTATGAGAATGTTTGTAAACACTATGACCTCATAATTTTTATGTGGGTCCATTTTGTAAGTGAATGAACTAGAGAAATATTTGTTGCTCCAAAAATGTAGAGTAGATTGCACAGCTGCCATGGAGTTTGAGATCCAGAGGTTTTTGTGGTTAACCATGGAAATGGAACTCTTGTCTGAACAGATTTCCAGTTATTTTCTTGAGTCATATAATTGAGTAGCCTTTAGTGAAACTATAAATACTCTGCCTGCCTTCTCACATTCTGATCCTTTTCTCCAACTCATGAGTTTGATTAAAGATGTCCAGCTCTCTAATTCCCTGGGGGTCTGAGTGTGTCAGCCAGTGTGATGTTTGTGTAGTAAATACACACGACACAAATGGCTTCCTTTTCCCTCCCTGTCCATGGTACTGAGGAAGCCTGATATTCCGTGAAAATCGGTTCGGTTAACTTGAAACCAATATCCCTGTTAAAAATCTCAGAATTCAGTGAGACCTCTAACTGCCCAAGGAAATCTTTTCTCAGGGCCCTTCTGCCCATCATTGTGTTAGATTGCTATGGTTGATCCAGTAAACAACCACAAACTTTGAGAATTATCTCATCACATGCTTATTCTCTTACAGTTCTGGATATTGGAAGTCTGAAAAGAGTTTCACTGAATTGAAACTAAGATGTCAACATGGTTGTACTTCTTCATAAGCTTGAGAGGAAAAATTTTGTCCTTACTGGCTCTGGTGCTACAATCCTTTTATATACTCTTGGCTCATCAGAACTTTTCTGATCTTCAATGGTGGCAGTATGGATTCTTCCGATGTATTTCTGCTCCTTCTTTACTTTGCCTTCCTGCTACTCATATTTCTCACTGCTTTCCCCTTCTTAGGTCACTTGTGAGTACATTTAAGTGCTCAACCAAATAATCCAGGGTAATGCCCCTGACTACAGTCCTAATGAATCACATAATTTTTTCCCATGTAAAGTAGCACTCACAGGTTCCAAGGAATAGACCATGAGCATCTTTGTGAACCATTATTCTGCCTACCATTATCATTGCATCCAGTGACTCCATGGCTAAGTTCTGACATATTAGATAAATACTTGGGGTTTTTTAATACCGAGAAGGTATATCTCACTGTGGTAGGTAATGAAAGAGGGATTCTTTAATTAAGTAGAGTGAAAATGAGTACACTATGAAATTTTAAAAATTACTGACACTCATAAATACAAATTTGGTTTTGCTGAAACCTGTGGTTTTCCTCTTCTAAAATGAGGGAGATTATAGCTATTCATTTAACAACCTCTCCATTGGATATTTTAAAACAAAGGTAAGATTATTAAAACCATGGGAAGACTTAATTTGCTGCATTAATCAATAAAGGGATTATACATCTGAGGAAACTGTCCAGTCATCTCAAATAGCCTCTTCAACTTGGGACACGAAATTGCAAAAAGTAATATTAATGGTTTTCAATCAATACAATAACTTAATTTATAAGTCAAATATTAACTAATAATGTTTTTCCTGTCTGAGGAACCTAATTACATAGGAACAAAATTTCTTAACTAGTTATATTACTTGTAGCATATTTCATTTGTAAGATTGCTTTAAGAATTTCCAACTAGTACAGCGACTATTGTGTTGGTACTTTCACTGGATACTTTGGTCACCAGATAGGTTGTAACCATATTTGCTTTGTGACTGGACATAAAGAATGTCATCAGATTTCCTACTAATTGATAATTAACAAGTGCCTGGGAATCATGTGCATCACATGTTTAAAGAAGGGGTTCACTGGCTGTCCTCAAGCTAGCTGTCCACTCTCCTTGTATCTGACCCTGTCTCACAAATGTCTCTTCTCACACCTGAAAGGATGATCTTTTGAATGTGCGTAATGAGATGGAAAGAGGGAGAAGGTAAGTGGAAAAGCTGAAGAATAGACAGGGATTATCATAGTAAGTATCTTGTCACTGGGACAAGCATCCTACACCCACAATTTAAAGGGGCAGAGGCTTATTTATACTCATGGGTTTTGGAAGTCTCAGTCCATAGTCAACTGGCTCCAAAGAAAACACAGCATAGCAGAGTGGCCTGGCCAAAGACAGATGCTCATGTCAGGGTGGCCTGGAAGCATATGTAAAAGGGAAGAGCAAGGAAAGGAGATGCAGCCTTCTCGGCCATGCCACCAGTGACCTGACTCTTATGACCACTGTCCTGGCTCCCTGCTGAGTCTCTCAGTTAAACTTCTAAACTTCTCAAGGTGACACAATATATCAATTGCAATAGTGGTTTAGGCCAACATGAGGCAGTGACTAGGCTGAGCCCAGTAATAAAAATGTAAAACAGGAAAGTGGAAAGAAAAGATCAAGGAAACAAAAATGATAGTGTGTTTAGAGATCTGTGCTTCCCTGTGATGGTGCAGCCTCCAAAGAAGGCTTTGTCTGTCCTTCTAGGAAAGAGCAGGCAGCTAGGGGAGATGGAGTTGGTGGGATGGTGCCAGATTTCTGTTTAAAAATTCTGCAAGGGAAAAGGTGAAGGTCTGATACCATCTTGCTAGAGGACTCGCTCTGTGCTCATTAAATAAATTTCAAGAGATTGACTTCCCTAAGGATTTAAGTTGTAAAATAAAACAAGGTTTCTCAAACTCAAAGGCAACGATTCCATCCAACAGTGATGGCCTCTCTGTCTATGTTGATGGCAACTGTTTATTTATAGTCATCAGGTGATTCTTGATCATAGGCTCTGCTTTCTTTTTCATTTATTTTATTGTTTATTTGTACAATTTAGATGTACATAATGATCACTTTTATCACAGGGAATTTGTATCTGCATATGATATACTGATTCCTCTGTTCTTCCCAATCCCATCCCTTTTTCCCCTTCTTACTTACAAAGTTTGTTTTCATCTTTTCCTTCTTTTATAGATTTTTTTTCCTTTTCCTTGGTTACCCCTTCCCACTTCCTAGCTCCTGTTTCCTTTTGAATAATTTCTTCCTCTTTCACAATATCTGTTGTACATTTTAGTCCTCATTTATTCTTTCAGTTTCTCACACCAAGGAGATAATGTGATATTTACACATGTGTGTCCAATTTATTTTACTTAACTGTATAGTCTTACAGTGTATCCATGTACCTAAAAATGTCTTGAGTTTATCTTGCTTTATAGCTGAGTAGTACTCCATTGTGTTCTTTCTTTCCATTCTTTGGTTGGTAGGCATTTGTGTTGTTTCCAAGATTTAGATATTTTAAACCATGCTGCTATAAACATGGGTGTACATATATTGCTGTGGTATGATGTTTCTAATTCTTCCAGGAAGATACCCAAAGTAGAATATCTGGGTCAAATTAAACCTCTAATTATAGTTTTTGGAGGAATCTCCATACTGATTTCCACAGTGAATGCCAGCCTACACTCCCACCAAGAAATAAAAGGAAAAAGGTTAAGAAAGGAAGAAGTTAAATTATCATTGTTTGCAGATGACATCATACTCTCATAGACAACCCCAAAAACTTAAAAGACTTAGATTTAATAACCAAATTCAGTGGTGTAGCTGGATACAAAGTTAATAATCAAAATTAGTAGCGTTCTTGTGTAAAAATAACAAAGTCACTGAGAGAGAAATTATTGAAACCTATCTTGTACAACAGCATCCAATAAAAAAACTAGAAGGAATTAGTCTTAGAAAGGAAGTAAAAGATTTATACATTGAAAATTATGGTACTAAGAAAAAGGAGATTGAAAAGGATATCAGAAAATTGAAAAGTACCCTTTCCTCATGGCTAGGAAGAATCAATATATTGAAAATGGACATAATCTCAAAATTATCATACACATTTAATGCAATCTCAATCAAAAAACATTAGCGTATCTCACAGAACTTTTAAAAAGACACCTAAAATTCATTTAGAACTAAGCTCTACTTTTATCCGTAGCCAGAGACAAATATTTTATTTGGAAGTTTATTCTAGTGATTAGAAGTGGTTGGATGTTTCCTTTCTCTTATGTAAAATTTTTATGCTTAAAGGCTATCAATCTACTTTGAAAATAAATAGAAAATCCCCTATAAAAAATGCTCCAAGATCTGTGCTTCAATATTCACGCAAGGGAGAAACTTTTTAAATCACAGATTGGCTGTCTGTACCTTGTGATACGAAACACAATGGCTGGAATTTAAACTACTATTTCATTGATTATCTGATTACCTTATTCTAGTTATGAAAATATCTCAATATTCTGTTAAAAGTATTTCATACTTTTACCAATATGACTGCGAACTTGCTTATTAATAAAATTTCACAAACTTTGAGGTTATAGAAAACTTTTCAAGAATTACTAAAAATGAGCAGTTTTCAGGGAAAGAATAACCACATCTTAAAACTCTATGAATTCTTGTTTATATATTGATTTGCCTGATAATTGAATGGTACCCTAATGCTAGGATCACCATATATTACTGTTTCCTGGTTTAAGCTTTCATATAATAGATATTAGTAGTTTCCCTTTCCTTCTCAAAATGTTCAGGTTTAAAAGATATACTATCATATCCCTTTTTTTTTAAAAAAAAAAAGACATATTCCTTGCACATAAATCTTACAATGATCCAGTGCCTCAGGGTGTAAAACCTCCCAGGAGAGTACCAACAAAGGAAATGCCTCATATAATGATTAATGAGGCATTATAAGCCAAGGGGACATATACATATAGTGTGTGTATATATATATATATATATATATATATACACACACACACACGCTAAGGGAGAAGAGTAACAGAGTGGCATTATCATGATCTGGAACTTATCTGGAACATGATCTGGAACATGTAATGAGATTTTTAGATAATTTAAAAATGGAAAAGATAATGCATAATTTATCAAAGATTTTCTAAAAAAGTGGGAACCGAATTTAACGACCACTACTCAGTAGTAATTTTACTTAGACTACATTTTTCAAAACAAAGGGGCCATTCTTAGTTCTGCTCAGAACTCAGGACTCTCTTCTCTAGTTGAGCACAAATTTTCTAAGGCCAGGTCATTAAATATCTCAGCATGCCTGTATTTCTTCATATTATACCATATCTATAGTATATAGCATACTACTATAGTATACCATACCATTTTCTCCTAGCAAAAGCTCCCACAATATTAACAATACAAAGCCAAAATAACATGATTGTTTTCCTCTAAAGTTTTGCTAAAAGACAAGACAAAACAAAAATCTATTGGTTTAGATTCTTTTATATACTCATAAGGGAGTATCCAACTGGTACTAATTTCAAAGAATAATTGCATATTAACTTTCTTAATGAAAAATCAGGATGTAGAAGTGCATGCTTCTATTTCTTTAGGATGGTTACCACTCATCACACATGCTTCTTTACAGTGTGAAAATACTATTACCCTTCCAAGAAGTGACATTTAATTTTCTTCTTATGCTTGCTCGCCATTGGGACTCACTTCTATGGATAGAATGTAGCAGAGGTGATCCTATGTGATTTATAGATTGATAGGAAAAGTCTGTGTATTAGTTAAGGTATACTAGAGAAAGAGATATAACACAAGATATACATATATGTCAAAAATTACAAGGTTGGTTTACACTGGTCAGCTTCAAATTTGGATGAGGGAACATGCAGAGGGTGTCTACATGCTGGAGACTGATGGTTCCAGCCCAAGGGCAGGAGCTTACCACAGTGTCCCGTGCAAATCCATAGCAGGAAGCTGATGGGTTGGTGACAGACTAAAGTATCTATGACAGAAGGCTGAAAAGTCTATGACAAAGACTGAAGAGTCCCAGATGGAAGCCAGTCTGAGCCAGAAGCCAGGAGACGATGTCCAAGCCGAAGGCAAAGATGGAAGATCCTCCGAAAACCCAGCAATCAGTTCCTCCTCATTTGCCTCTTACTGTATGCAGGCTGCTCCCCAGGGGTGCGTGTAGCACTCACACCATCCGAGTGCCCTCCTCTTGCACATGCTAAGAATGTTACAAACTAAGGACCTTGGCCCCCTGCTGAATCACTTAGTTACACTTCTGACCTTCTCAAACTGACACAATGAACAATATCCTAGAATGGTTAAGGCTTGTCCTCTGCACCCCAGGATGTATAGTGCTGAATCCCTTAGTTAAACTTCTAGACTTCTCAAGTTGACACAATGCATAAACCATACGAGTTTGTGAAGCTACAATCAGCTGTCTTAAAAAGTTTGGGTTCTGGATGTTTTCTCTCAGGGCATTCCCTTTCTTAACGTAGTCATCGGCTGTGAGAAAGCCTACTCCACATGGAAAGACCACCTATAGGTTCTCTGGGCAACAGTTTCAGTTCAGGTCAGTTTTTGAGTTAGCAGAAGTGGGAGTGAAGAGGCCTCTAGATGATTCCATTCTGCAGCTACGAGCCACTTTCAAGTATTTGTGTCTTGCTATCAAAAGCCTCAGAAAAGAGAGAGACCAGGCACTACCATTGTGTACTATCTATAAACCTGACCCTCAGAGACTGGCGTAACAGTGTGTGTATAGCTTTAAGCAGCTAAACCTGGAGTATTTTGTTTTTCAGCAACAGAAACAAGAACAGCATACATTTCCAAGTTTGGTGCAACAGCTGATCAACATCAAAGCAATAGGCACAATTCATCTCTTTTCTATCATTTTCTGTGTGTTGGTGGTGTCACCTTTTATTGGCACACGATGAAGCCCACAACATCAAAATTTCAGTTGTATAATACTCTACTCCAAAGAGGACAAAGAGCTGAAACTTTATATGTTATATTGTCATTTTAAGGTACTTTTTAATTTTAAAAAATTATATATATATATATATATATACACACATAATATACAACATGAAATTTTAAAATATATTTGCATGATGGAATACTGTGTCTAAATCAAGCTAATTACCACATGCATGACTTCATATACTATATTTTACATGTGTTGTGAGCACTTAAACATCTTTAATATAATTGACTAAAATATGCATAATGTATAAGCAATGCTATCTCAATTATTATAATTATACATAATAAATAATTTTTTAAATATAAATAATTAAAAATATTAGGGTAATAAGTAAGTCAAACAAGATGTGAAAACTTACTCCAATTTAGCTTAATTATTATTTGTTTAATACTACATGTTTGGAGTATATAATGATAACATTTCTTGTGGCAAATTGGTACATTACATAACACATTTTAATTGTTTCTCCCCTTCCCTTTCTGTTCCTCCCCATCTTCCTATAAAGGTTTACTCTTTCAGCAATTTTCAGAATGCAGCATATTTTTAGTAACCATATTAGCTATATTATGCAATACATCTTTATAATTTATTCTTCTTATCTATCTGAAATACTGAATGCTTTGACCAAAATCTCCCTACTCCCTCTTGTCTCACTTATAATGCTCAGCTTCTGGTAATCACCTTTGTAGATTCTTCTACTTCTACATGTATAATTAGCATCAGACTCTCCAGTATATTTTTATTTATTTTTAATTTTTATTAAGTTGATTGGTACAATTTAGATGTACATAATGATTGCATTTGTCATAGGGAATTTGTATCTGTACATGATATATGCTGATTCCTCTTTGTTACCCCAATCCTCTCCTCTCCCTCTTTTCTTCCTTATTTATAAAGCTTTGGTTTCAGTTTTTCCTCCTTTTATCATTTTTTCTGTCCATTCTTTGCTTTCTTCCCTCCTCTCACTAGTTTTCCTTCCTTTTGAGCAAGTATTTCCTATTTCACAATACCTTTTATATACTTTGATCCTTATTTATGCTTTTAGTGTCTCACACCAGAGAAACAATGCAATATCTACATGTGTGTCCACTTTATTTTACTTAAGTGTACAGTCTCAAGATGCATCCATTTACCTAGAAATGTCTCAAGTTTACCCTTTTTCATGGTTGAGTGGTACTCCATTATATATACAAAAAGCTCACATTGTTTTTATCCATTCCTTGGTTGATGGGCATCTGTGTTGTTTGATGTCAGTCTTAAAACTTTTTTTAAAATTTTATTTAAAGAGAAAAAACAAAACAAGACGAAACAGAATAAAGGGTAGTGACAATACAGAATTCCAAGGAAAAAAGGAAAAGAACAACAACAAAAAAAACCTAAGAAATTATTACTTGACAAATTACATACTGACTTCTTGGAAATAGTTGTTCAAATTACAAAGTTAAAACATGTAAAGTAGACATTCAAAAGGTGAGACTGTTAACAGTTCTGCTCCACCATCTGACAAAAACAGCAATATGGTCATCTATCTTACCCACTCAAATATACATGCAACTATATCAAAAGGGTAAAATTAAACACAACAAAACAGAACAAAGCAGATCACAAGAAAGCAATGTAAGAGACATAAATTTCAAAACTAGACAATCGGAGATATTCACTCTCTATCATATTGACTCTTGTTTTCTTCCAAATAGTTGTCCATATTGTCACACACAGGGAATTCACATGAAACA